>OW964823.1:81959612-82212112 GCA_943142095.1 Ophonus ardosiacus
ATATTAGCACTGAATTGCAGAAACATTATGAATGAGCATACAGTTCGCGATTACGCTAACATGGTGTTAATGTCCGGCAGCACAGGAAATTCAAATAAATTTTTGAACGAATATATCAAAATATGTTACGATGGTGCAATGCTCGCATTGAAGTTGGTGGTCGTCATTTTAAGCAATTATTACACATAATCAGCCCGATTCACAAAAAAGTTTAAGCTAATCCTCATTTTTGGATTAGTGAATTCTATTCTATTCCGGTATTTAAAATTTAATTTTCATGATATTATCAATAAAGGTAGATACTAGGAATAGATTAGACTATATTTTAAGTTATAAACTGTCAAAATTAGAGTAGAATTTGCTAATCCAAAAATGAGGATTAGCTTAAACTTTTTTATGAACCGGGCTGAATATGTATTAGAAATTAGAATTATGTATTACAAAAATGAATGAATGTAATTAAAAAAATCCAATGTGGCCAGCACATTAGCTCCCGTCTATTCTAAAACCCATATCAAAAGTTCCCTGCAAAAGATTCTATACATCCATTGAAATTATAACAGGAACATATACTATGTAAATTGCACTTGATACTGTCATCTGTCAATTATAATTATTTGAACATAACAGCTGTTTCCATGATTATAGCAAAACTGGCTGATGTAAGAAAGTTAATATCTTTATAATTCTTTAACTCTATATCTATTAAATATGAAGGAAAATGTACAATCAAACCGTATAGACAGTAAGATATTCTTTCATACTGATAAACACATAAAATGTCAAAATAGTTATTTACATTCGAGTGCGTGTACGTTGTATTTTACAGCGCGACAGCTTTGTTTAAGGCACGAGCCCTTAAGGCGAGTGCCTTATTAGCTGGAGCGCTGTAAAATACTTCACGCACGAGAATTGTATCAAATTTTTTGGCCGACGATAATGAAAATCACTTTTTTTAATGAGATAGGTTATACTTTTGAAAAGGGTTAGTTTAAAATACTGGGGTTAAGTCAATTTCCAAATTTGATTTTACTTACCTTCATTAGAGTACTTCTTCTAGCGAAAATTTATTTGTAATAATAGACGTTGTTTATGACTGATAATATATTTATTTGCTCATGTTTTCTTCGTAATAAATAATAGGTAGGTGTCGATATTTGATATTTCAGCAATTTTCGTCTCGCGTATTTGACAATATCGATCGGTGACTATGTCGGTAACGGCGGATTTTTACAATAATGACAGATGTCGCTGCCGCGATTTTGGTTTATATAAATTAATTTTAAATATAGGAAATGTTAAAGTAAAAAAATAACTTATGTAGGTAGTAGTTTTTTACATGAACTTTATTATAGTAAAGATGATTTCTTTTCTAAATGCCCATAAACGTCCAGTGTATTTTGATTATTTTACCGCATAGTTAGACAAGTTACAACACAGTAAGCTTAAAATGTAGGTTACACTTGCTGTGTATACAATTGTAAAGTTCCCATTACACTTCAGGAGGGCAAAAATGATATTTAACTGCGTTTTTTCAAGAACTGTTACGAACTTCAAATAAGGGAACTTCCGGTTGACCAATTATAACCAAACTCTAATCAGATCTTCATATGGATGTAGAGAAGAGGAGTACGAAAGAATTATAATTTTTAGATTTGTAGTATTAGAGTTATCGCCGGAGAATAATTTGTCACACACACACACACATACACACACACACACACATACACACATACACACACACATACACACATACACACACACATACTGACATGGTAAAACTAGTAAAAGCATATTCTAGTGTCCTCAAAACGTGCTTATTCATTTTTGACCAAAGACAATAGCTACCTTCCTTACCTAAAGGTGAGGGAAGGTAAAAATCACAGACAACTAAAAGTAAGGCAGATAATTATTAATACGTATTCAGTAACAGCCTGTATATTTATTTATTTATTGTTTTGAAATATATAATAGTTACTAATCATTGGTAACGCATACATAATTTAAAGTAAGAATAAATTTTAATTTAATTCAAATAAATTTGGAAATGTAAAAATCTCTACCAAAAACAAAATAAACTTTAAAATATTTTAATTTTATCAGTTGTGTCATATTGTGCAATAATTCCTTCAGTATGAAAAAGTCACATTCATATGAGTAATTATTATTGTGTACGATTAAATTTAAAACTATTATTCATAGTAAAGAAACTAATACTGTAAATATTTTCGTACGCCACTGTCTTTGTGAATGAAATTACAATTCTTTTGTGTTAAAATAAACTCTTTTCTTTATGAACATTGAACGTGTTAGAAAAACTTTGCTTGTGTGTTCTTTACAGCTAATTTTTTACTTTAAACGATACATGTTTAAATTGGAGAATTTAATAAAGTCATATGATACTCTTTATCAATAAAAATATAATCGTATATTTTTTTTTTTTAGTTACTGAGTGAGTCATAATATCACATGATAATATTAATATTATGTGAAACACAATTTTACTTTTGTATTTAATTTAAAAATTTAAATCAGTAGTTGGTAATAATTCATTTTCATGACAAATTTTCTTTTAGTAATTGTAAAAATAAAATTTATAGTTTAATTGTAATGGCGTAAGTATTTATTTACAGATAATATAGACAAAATACATTAGATAAATTTAATTTGCGTTATAAAAAAATATCACATAGGTAACCTTTCTATCGATAAAATGAAAAAATAAATAATGAATCATAGTTTTTTTTATCTATTATTGTAAATGTTTGACAATTTAATTTACATATATTTTGATAAGATTGCACGTTTCGCTATCGTGCGTCTGCCTCTGTTAAACACACTATTTTAATTTAATTTAACTGTAGGTTAACGCCGCGGTAAAAGGCGGTTTTTACAGTTTATTGTGAATCGTGACAGAAACAATTTTGTGACTCATTTGTTATCGAAATAAGAAATAATATACGGTGTTTGACAATAGTTATTTACATTCGAGTGCGTGTAAGTTGTATTTTACAGCGCGACAGCTTTGTTTAAGGCACGAGCCCTTAAGGCGAGTGCCTTATTAGCTGGAGAGTTGTAAAATACTTCACGCACGAGAATTGTATCAAATTTTTTGGCCGACGATAATGTAAATTACTTTTTTTAATGAGATAGGTTGTACTTCTGAAAAGGGTTAGTTTAAAATACTGGGGTTAAGTCAATTTCCAAATTTGATTTTACTTACCTTCATTAGAGTACTTCTTCTAGCGAAAATTTATTTGTAATAATAGACGTAGTTTATGACTAATAATATATTAATTTGCTCATGTTTTCTTCGTAATAAATAATAGGTAGGTGTCGATTTTTGACATTTCAGCAATGCTCGCGTATTTGACAGGTATATCGATCGGTGACTATGTCGGTCACGGCGGATTTTTACAATAATGACAGATGTCGCCGCCGTGATTTTGGTTTATATAAATTAATTTTATATATAGGAAATGTTAAGATAAAAAAAATAACTTATGTAGGTAGTACTTTTTTACATGAACTTTATTATAGTAAAGATGATTTCTTTTCTAAATGCCCATAAACGTCCGGTGTATTTTGATTATTTTACCGCATAGTTAGACAAGTTACAACACAGTAAGCGTAAAATGTGGTTACACTTGTTGTATATACAATTGTAAAATTCCTATTACACTTCAGGAGGGCAAAAATATATTATTTTTTTTAATAAATAATATGTTTTAGGCTTTTAATACACAGTTAAGGCACGGTATACAAACACTTAATATGTCACATATATATCCTGATTTTTTTTTCACATAATTCCGCGCCTATTTTCACGTATGGAGCAATGTTACAGTTATGTTCATGAATATATGTTCCGCTGATTATATATCTTTAGTTTGGTTTATTTAAAAAATACTTTTATTTGAAATCGACTCTAAGTACACAAAAATCGTCATTAAAAGCTCAGAAATCGGCACTAAAATAATCCATTATACGACGATTTCATGCTATTGCAATGTTGCCAACCTCATGATAATTGTTGTACATGCAAGAAGAACGAAATAAATAATTCCGATGAATAAATTTGAAATAAAACACATAATTTTGAATGTTTTTTGCGATAATTTCAATGTCCGAGATTAGCAACATTGAATATCACATTGACAGTTATTTAAACATAAGTATTCCTTTCATTTTCACAATATTTCGATATCAAATAAAATTTATTATGCACCTTGGCAATGGAGTTCCTTATCATGCATATGGTTTATTTTCCTCGGTCAGTGCCTTGATACATAAATAACTATTTTTGCCGATTGACAATAAAACCACGATTTTTTTGACAGCAAAATGTCACTTTTAGCAACCTCTCAATAAACGCATAGCAACCGTTCAACAAACTCATAGTAACATAATTTAATGGTGATAACTTTCAAAATAGGTATTAAAAATAATAACTAAATTAATATTAATTCTAAAATCGGCGAAGAAGTAATGTGTTCAACACGGTACCAAAGACAGATTTTCAGCTTCGGCAGTATTCATTGCCTCGCCTTAAATCTGGTATTTTCGTGCCTAGTTAAACAAACAACTATTGATTACAACAAAGACATTACTTAATTACAAAAATAAAATAGATTACATAAAAATAAATAAATAAATATATCATCACGGCATATTACCCATTTCTGGGTGTACCAGTATCTACAACACATGTAGACATCGGTAATGATGACGATATATATTTTACCGTGTGGGCGCTTACCAGGCGTCACCTCACGGGCACTCATAGCTGGTGTGGAGAGTGCACCACAGGGGTAACTTTTGTGCCATTTAAAATTGGAAATATTTGGCGTCTGTCGGGATCGAACCCGGTTCCCCCGGGTTCGGTGAACAAGTTATTTTATTCTTTTCTTAATTTTTTCTATATATACAATATTTTTACATTTATGGTTAAATCTAATTCCTATATTATACAATACATTACTAGATTTTAATAACTATATATACTCCCCCGGGTTCGCGACCAGACACTCAGGCACGCGGCCACGGGACCCCATAGAAAAAAAAAATAGATTACAATAATGGAAAAGATTAATCACACAAAAATTGATTATAATGATAAGGAAGAGCATTGGCAGGTGGTTGCCTTGAAAAAAACAAATGGTAGCCGGTTACGATTGCTTTAATATAATTTCATCACGGTTGAAGATATGCGAACCGGCGTTTTGTGCATTAGTATTAGAAAATAGGTAGGTATGTATTTAAATTAATCAAAATTAAATAGCGGGAGGTCTTGTGTTGGCCATATCAGATTTTTTTTTAATTTAGCTGGCGTCTACTGCAGATATGAAAACTTACGTACCTTTTTTTATTACATATTTTTGAAGAGCAGGTAAAAACTTGCTACCCCTATTTTTTCTTTTCACAAAATTTTTATTAATTAGCCAGAAAAAAAATAATGAAATTTTATTATTTGAATTACCGCCACGTATGACGTCGAATTACGCCGCACCAATGTGTGGTCGTAAAGCCATAGCGTTTGTTTGTACGGGTAATAGGGATTTATTGCAACTTCTAAGATGAAAAAACGTAAACGTTAACCTTATGTAGAAAACACTTTATTTTAGAAATAAAGGACTTTCAGTTTCAATGTTTACCGCATTTAATTAATGTATTCACGCTAACGTTAACGCTAAAAGCAACACAAACGAGGTTACATCCACACTTTTTATCGAAACATAACTTCAAAAAATACAGAACGTGTGACGTTAAACGCTCGCTATTCCACTGCACATAACGTGTCTCCTTATTCATATAACATGAACCTTATTAGTACGCATGAGCACTCGGGCTGTCAAGTGTCTTTAAAGTGCACGTTATTTTTGCGTTGAATCTGCAATAACTCTCTAATGTAGATCTCCTGTTTGACGTTTCAACAATAGTTTGGAGGTTATTATGTTAGTTTGTCTTTTTCGTGTCGATATTTTAAATTACATGTAACTACCTATGTGTTTATTTATGAAGTAATTAATATATTTGAGAGCCCAGAGAGAGAAAAATGTCAAATTCAAATTAAAACTTTTTCGCACGCAATGGCATCTATAAGTTATATTCTTAAACATGGTTTCCTTCTTCAGTTCAATATAATGACGTCACAGAAAATTTTCTTTCTTAATTTACTAAAAAACAAATAACTTTTTTAAAATAAAATTTATATTTTTGTATATGTATTCAACATAACATTACGTATATAGTGATAGAAATCGGATTTTCAGTACCACGCAAGTAGTCCATTAGCCAAGGCAGTCCCTAATAATAATTGTTATCTGGCCATATAACTCGTATTTATTACGAGTATATGTATCAAGGCTGCAAATAAATTAATCAAAAAGTAACAACAAAGTAGAAAATGTGATTACAATAATAAATAAGTGACCATTACTCTTAAAAGAGTAATAAGCAAAATTGAATGATTCAATATTCCAAATCAAATAATTCAAATGACACATTACATTGTGATTTGTTGCTCAATAAAATGTGGTTACCATCACCATATAATCATAAGTAATTTTTAAGTAACCACATTGAATAAAATACGCCTTTTGTACTGTTTTAATTTTTGGAATTGAAATACAAATAAATGCCAATGTCATATGAGTTGTTCTTTGTAATAAAGAATATTTATTTGGTAACAATAAAACAATTAAAATAATGCGAAATGGTGGTATAATACATTCGAGTGTACATTCATTCATTCATTCATAGTTGTTGTTAAAAGTGCACAACTTGTGCGTATGGGAGACAAATTTATTAGCCGCCATGACAAAATGACAATCTTTTTTCCTTCCGCCATCTTTAGGTAAGGAAGGTATTGTTTTTGGTCAAAAAATTCAGTGATGAGTTTTTAATGAATAAGCACGTTTTAGGGCTGCTAGAATACGATTTTACTTGTTTTACGATGATGTCTGTATGTGTGAGTATGTTTGGCTGTGTGTGCCATTAGGTTTCGAAATTAAATGGCACAAATGTGACCCCTGTGGCGCACTCTCAACGCCAGCAATGAGTGCCCGTAAGGTGATGCCTGGTAAGCGCCCGCACGGTTCAAATATGTCATCATCATTACCGATATCTGTGAAAACGGACTGGCACACCCAGAAATAGGTAATATGCCGTGATATATTTATTTATTAGATTTTGGTTATAATTGATCAGGCGGAAGTTCCCTTATTTGAAGTAGGAACGTAACAGTTTTTTTTTTTTTTTTTTTTGTAATAACGCAGTTAAATATCATTTTTTTGGCATTTTACGTGATTATCAGTATGAAAGAATATCTTATTGTCTGTACAGTTTGATAATATATTTTCTTTAATATTCAATAGATACAGAGTTAATGAATTACAAAAAGATTAACTTTCATAAATCAGTCAGTTTTGCTATTATCATGGAAACAGCTGATATATGCAAATAATTCTAAATGACAGATGTCAATGTCATGTGCAATTTACATAGTGTACGTTCGTGTTATATTTTTTTTTGGATTTGTAGAATTTTTGGGGGAAATAAAACAAAATATGATAGTAAATTCTTCTATTGTTGTGGACAATTACAGAATAGCCGAGGGCTAATCGCTGTGCGCACTTGACTCACGATATTTTTCGTCCAATTTGCACAAAAAGGACATTTTTCTTGCCTGTTTTGCGTCTGCAAAGTGGTTCATTTATTAACAGTATAAACAAGCCGTGAGCAAAGTAAAAGAGCCGTGCGCACAGTTCTTTTACTTTCCACGCCAGCCTGTTCGCACTGTTAAGAAATGAACCACTTTGCGCATAGAGATGCACTCGATTTCGAGCTTTGGCCCGGCCCGAAGCCCGCCTCGATTTCGAGTCGATCATCGAGCCGGGCCGAAGATATTTTTTGTCGGGCCGAATCGGGCTAATCATTTTCAAAAATCGAGGCGAGTCGGACTTTTAATTTTGACCCGGCCCGAAAATTCGAGCTTTTCGGGCCGGCCCGAAAAATCTTATAGTTCAATCATATGCACAGTTTCCTTAATATTTTAATGAAAATGGATGAAGTTAAAAAGGATCAAAATGATTTAATAACAACACACTTCACATATTAATGAATAAATATATAAAAATGTATTATTTTACTTCAAGAATTCAAGGTTATTCATTGAAGCATAATAATTATATTGTGATGTTGCTATTATTATTGGTATTTACTCGTATACTTAAATAAAAGAGATTTTTGTTCCTACTATAATGATTTCTAGTCTTATTTTTGAGCAGAAACAAAATTAGATAAAAAATCCTTATGTAAATTATTATATTTTTACCTCTCGCTAAGAGAGGTATTGGATTTATGCTAAAATTCGCATACCCAGATTTTATTGAATAAGCACGATTTAAGATCCCTACAATCCGATTATAACATTTTTAAAATGATGTCTGTGTGTGCGTGTGTGTGGATGTGTGTATGTGTGTGTATGTATGTATGTCTGGATGTTGTAGTCACGATTCCTCAAAAACTATAAGACTTAAAAAATATTTAACTGCAGTTTCCTCAATCTGACATTCCTGGGAAGAGCTGAAAAGGTTTTGGTAACAATTGGACAACCGGAAGTAGTAGTTTCTTAGAAAAAATCTTCTAAATATAATTTTTTGGGAGTTTTTTTTATTAAATATTGAAGAACATACAATTCTACATCTAATATACTTAAAAAAATAATTATATCTTGTATAGATTTAGAGATAAAGACTCTATAATTTATAGAGTAAACTAATCGCAGAGGCCAAGGCACTAAGGAAACCAGTTGACAAATTCCAATGTTTATAATATGACACATGTCATTGTCAAATATCAACAGTTTTAGTGACATTCTGATAGCTTTTTCTGGAAAGTATATTTAACTTTTCTTATTGTTTTATTAATTAAATATTTGAAATTATAGGTAAAATTGTGGTAAAATGCATAAATCCATCAGAAGTACCGCCAATCTGGTTAATGAATTGGAACAATCTGTGACATTTAGAAACTTCCGCATACAATGAAAAATAGATATAATTAGAATTATATGTGTGCAGAAGACATGTTAAGTACAATAAAAGACAATATTTGGGGAAAGTTCTGTAATATTTTGTTATAAAACGACGGTTCGATAGCAAAGTGCAATATAATACTTATATAGCCTAATATGGAAATGGCGAGAGGTCTTGTGCTGGCCACAACAGATTTTTTTATATAAGATTTGTGAAAAAGTTGTTAAAATTCTTTGGTAAACAAAGTGTTAAATACTCGTAGGTATGTAAATTTTATAACAAACTTACACTAGAAGGATCTCTTTTTTAATTACTTATGTTAACTGATGTTGAAAGTTATAATAATGTAGAGGTTTTTTATAAGTTTGACACGATAAAAGATTTCGCCTTAACATAAAAATCAACATTAGGAATGCTGGATACACCCAATTTCGAGCTTTGGCCCGGCCCGGCCCGATTTCGAGTCAATTTTCGAGCCGGGCTAGCTAATTTTTTGTCGAGTCAATCTTCGAGTCGGGCCGGTAATTTTTATTTTCGAGCCGAGTCGATCCAAACCTCAAAGCCCGGCCCGGCCCGGTCCGAATGCATCTCTATATTGCGTACGTAAAACAGGCAGGAAAAAAGTCACTTTTTGCGCAAGTTGAACCAAAATAATATATTCAGCACGCTATTTAGGACGGTAATGAATTTGTTAAGAAGGATTTATAATTTTGTAGAGCAGGAAAATTGAAGGTAAATAAAAAACTTTGTTATTCGTTGAAAAATCAAATTTTCCGCTCATGACGTATTGTGCGAAAAAAAACATCATTTTGCAACAAACAAATAAATAAATAATTTGTCTCAATGGTGAAACAGTAAATGTCAACATTACGTAATTTTGGAAATGTGTGATTTAAAATAAACAAGAATTTTTCAGTGTTTATAAAACCGGGAGTACTTTTCTGTGAAATTTGGCATTCTTCACTATTGATATTGATTACACATTACAAATGTTACTAAATCTGTGATTAAAACAGTCCATAGCAATAAAGCCCTTAATATTTTACTGCCATGTCTACAGTGATTATAATGAAGTTTTATTTTACCTCTCGCTAAGAGAGGTATTGGACTCATGCTAAAATTCGCATGTCCAGATTTTATTGAATAAGCACGATTTAAGGTTCCTAGAATCCGATTATAACATTTTTAAAATGATGTCTGTGTGTGCGTGTGTGTGTGTGTGTATGTGTGGATGTGTGTATGTGTGTATGTATGTGTGTATGTATGTCTGGATGTAGTAGACACGATTCCTCAAATATGGTTCGAAAGCGAAGTACAATACTTATATAAGTAGCCTAATATGGAAATGGCGAGAGGTCTTGTGCTGGCCACAACAGATTTTTTCCTATTGATATCGCAACCCATGCACAACCATTGTTGTCTGTCAAAACGGGGGACAATAGTCTGCAAAAAAAAAATCGTATGTTAATCTTCTTGAAAAAAAAAAATACCGGTATATTGATATCTTAACATTACCCTTTTGACCAATACATTTAGCGATAGCTGTATTTTAATAACAGATTAATAAATAAAAAATTGTTTACCAATTTATTAAATTGTTTTTGTCTGTAATTAGTTGTTATTAATTTCCTGCGTTAGGATTACAACGCTTTGCATTAATTAAAAAAAATAATTATGATATGAGTACAATTCATTGATAATACGCTGTATGTATTATCAGTGAAACATAATTATTTTCATTGAATTACTACAGTTATTTTTAAGAAAAGATGTGTATTACTTTGTGGCCATTGTGTATAAATATAGAAGCAAGACACGGCGGACAGCACTGAAAAAATGTTCTCTGACGTTATTTTGAGACGAGACAAGATAGTTGGTGCATTGACAGTGTTAAATATGTTGTGTAAATATTTGTTTCGATTACTAGATAAATAAATAGCCAATTACTATTATTACATTTTAAAATTATTAAATAATGTAACAGTAGTTGGCTAGATAAGATTATTATTAACTGTATGTGTTTTTCAAAGATAATAATGGTTTATCTATTGAATATTAAAGATGTTCTACATTATTAAAACAGAAAATTATTTTGAAATTTATTTCTGATAATTCGTCTGCATGGAATATTTGTGTAACAAAGTTTTAAATATTTGATTTTTTTTTTATAGACAAATTTTATCTTGCAATATTTTTGTGCTAAATTTGCCAATATGAGATAAATGGTATGTACTAAGTTCAATATTTGACAAATATTTACATTGGAAAATTGTTTATCTTAAAATGCACCAGTCTAATTCTAATGCATGTCATGGACTTTAGAATAGTCCATGTTTTTACATCTTGAAATATCGCAATTTTCAAAATACGAATCTTTCAATCTTTTAAATTTTATTCTGTTGTACAAACATAGGTATATTAAAGTATGTAGTTGAAGTAAGTTTAATAATCTAATATATATTCTAATATATTTTCAATGGATTAACACCAGTCCCACGACGAGATTACACTATTTTTATTTTAAAAACTATTCAATATTATAATAAATAAATTACAAAGTACAATTATTGCAATACTGTTTTAATATAAAATATCTGATGTGGACACCACATGACTTCCTTGTACGCCTGTTAAACTATACATATTTTATTAATAATTAAAATATGTATTATAGCAGACCCAATCATAAAATTGCACGTATTTGACATAATTTGACATTGACATTAAATTCTTTATTTTTTTGTTATTTTTTGTCTTAATTCATAGCAAACTAAATTGAAACATTGAAACAGTTTGACCATTATTTGACTAATTGTGACTATGAACTATGAGCGGCGAATCGCGCTAGTGTTTCTCCATTCATTGTTTCTTGCTGGGCGGGCGAAAAAAGCGCGAATCTCGCTTTTAAAATCAGGCAACCAATCAAGTTGCTTATGACATGTTATGTCAGTCTAATTATTAATCGACTTCAATCGCTTGTAGTTTGCGTATTAATTAATATTTAAAAAAAAGTTCTAATACTTTCTTTTCTAAGATAGTTAAAATTTGACTATGGTATGTGTAGTACAGTACCCTATTATCAATTTGACGGAAATATTTATTGATAACGAGGGATATTTTATTTAAATAATATTTGTTTATATTATCAATCTTATTACAATTTTTCATTTATGTTTATTTATTATACTATTTTTAATTTTTAACTATTTTCAATTCATACATTTATGGAAAATTTAGTGAAGGATACATGCATTAAATGATTAAATGTTATGCTAATTTTTATATTAAGTAACTCGGTCAATATAACAAATAAACAAAAATAAAAATATAATTTTGATTCAGGTGCATACTATTTTGATCTTGTGAATGTCATTACTTTCACCAAAATCCTTCATGCAGAAAAATCTTCATGAAGTTAATGAACTATTTTTATATGCATCATTGCATAATCTTGAACTTTCATTCAAATATGATATAGGTTAACAACAATAGTCTAGTCAATGTATTAATTGAATAATTAGACTGATTAACGTTAATCAAGAACACCTACGGAAAAGTTCTTATAATTAGTGACCTCATGAGCCTCTGTTGTGATATGTGTAAAACATCCATTGGAAATTCTTATCAAGTATCAATATTTATTGAAAAATAGTCATCTTTGAACTGTAAGATACTGACTAATAATTAAGAATGACATGATAAACTATAATAAATAAAGAATTTTCAAATGTTTTGACTGAGCACGAAAACAATAACTTTTATCTGTGTTTTAGTTTTTCAGTGTTTACTTTTTGAATTCATTGACATAATGTTATAATTTTATTTGTATATCCTTCTTCAATAAAAAATAAAAAACGTGGGATATAGTTGTTTATTTAATTAATACAAAAAATGCTAAATTTTGGGACGAATAAAACGGTTAGTGGACCGCGCGCACTGGAATTCGGCGATCTTACGAGTTCCAATAAACAAGTATTTTTTGTATGAATTAAACATAATTTTATTCATTTGCTGTTTAACATGAAATAGAATAATGTGCAACTAATTTACAAAGCATGAATGTAAATTAACATAACTTGGTTATGTTAGAAGAAAATGTAAACAAATAATATTTTAGATTTATTTTTTTAAATATATACCTATATACATACATACATACATACATACATACATACATACATACATACATACATACATACATACATACATACATACATACATACATACATACATACATACATACATACATACATACATACATACATACATACATATATATATATATATGTGTGTGTGTTTGTGTGTGTGTGTGTGTGTGTGTGTGTGTGTGTGTGTGTGTGTGCAGCAAATTTTTCTCCGACGATAACTCCAATATTACAATTCTAAAAATTATAATTCTTTCGTATTCCTCTTCTTTATATCCATATGAAGAGCTGGTTAGATTTTGGTTATAATCCGGGAGAGCCACATCCTAGAGATGGCAGCACTAATGACCGACTTATAGGGAAAACATTGGTCGCGTTCAGCGGCACCTAGCTGCTAGCTCGCTAACCTAGCGAACGTCGTTGAACGGACCGCTGACCGACCGCTAGATTCTAGCTGCTAGTCTAGCGGGCTAGCGAAAACAAATGTGCGTACTGCTATAACTGTCAAAAATAGGAAATATGGCGCTGGTAAATTCAAATTCAAATGAAATAATACAATAAGAATATGAAAATATGTCATATTTGGTAAATGAAAGCAGAGAAATTCACCAACATATTCAATTTGGTAAACTTTTACATGCTATATAATATAAAATATTATTATTTTTAGATGGACCGGTCGAATTACCACGACCGCTGCTATCTAGCGCTAGCTAGCAGCTAGATAGCTGCTAGGTGCGGCTGAACGCGACCATTATATTTTACGTTTGTGCTAGTTGTATTTTGATGCTTTATTTTGAGGATATTTTGCTATTTTTAATTGAAATCATACATATACATATATACATATATCATCACGGCATATTACCCATTTCTGGGTGTGCCATTATCTACACATATGTAGACATCGGTAATGATGACGATATATTTTACCGTGTGGGCGCTTACCAGGCGTCACCTCACGGGCACTCATAGCTGGTGTGGAGAGTGCACCACAGGGGTCACTTTTGTGCCATTTAAAATTGGAAATATTTGGCGCCGGTCGGGATCGAACCCGGTTCCCCCAGGTTCGCGACCAGACACTCAGGCACGCGGCCACGGGACCCCATAAAAATCAATTTTTAATCAATCAATCATTTTTTTAATTGAAATCAAATATGTTATTTAATTATTTTTAGCTGGACATATTATCTTGTGCGGATATAAGACAGATAAACAGAATAATATAGTAATAAATGAACTGTGTGTTCAATATAGGTATCTAATTTTAAAGGGACTCCTCACTCAATCGTAATTCGTAATAACAAATGCACATCAAGTTCTTTGTTTTGCACGTTTTCCTCTTGCTCATATATACAGAGTGTATCAAGATAATGCAACGGTGCATTTTATTAGTATATATAAAATGTATTTTTTAGACTATAGTCGCCGTCAAATAAGTATAGACTGATGTTCAACGTTTTTCCTTCTTCGGAATACAATACGCATATGGGACTAAAATTAATCACAATTTCTTTTTATTTTGCGAAAAAACACAAATTAAAATTCGCAATTTACAGCATATTTCAGAGTGCCATTGAATTACTGATGTTTTATTTTTTTAATTTAATAAATAATGAAACAGCATTTAGTATACAAAGCACACGAACCTTTAAAAGGTCTTTCTGATAAAATTTAAAGATGACATTTGACATTCATATTTCATTTTTGTTATCATCGCACATTTTGTTAGTTGCTATGGATATGTATTTACTTTTACGCCACTAGTGAATCAAGAAATGTTTATCTATCATTATCATTAACGTATTGCTTCAGTGAGGAGATTTGTGAATGTCATTTGTCAATTGGCATTCATATTAATCATTTTTGTTATCAGCAAATTTAGTTGGTTACTGTGGATATTTTTTATCAATTATTGTTTGATATTTCTTTTGATTTTGTATTTATAATTTATTATTACTTACTACATTTTCATTCTGAACATTTTTTTTCACCACAATTTTGCTCTAAAATTAATAGCTAAAAAGTAGATACCCGGTATGTTTATTACGTAATAGTTTACTCGAAATAATTTAATTAATTCATTATTAATTTATTATTTTGTGATCTAAGGAAAATATATAATTTACTAAGTGTCGGTTTTTCAATATCTTGTTAAAATTTTAACTAAGAGTTAAATACACATAATAAAATTGAAACGAAATGAAATGTCAAATGACAGATTTATCATTGCTGTCAAGAAAACGATGCAATATTGTTAACTTAACTAGAAGTTTAAATTTTAACCAGAGATTGAAAAACCGGCCCTAAGAAGTAAAAGTATTATGCATGTGGCCTTGTCCAATCAAACTAATATTATTTAATTCCCAAAAATATTGACAAACAGTAATTAATTGCAAGGTGAAAAATATATCGATATTTTGATGTCTTTATATAGTAAATCTTGTTTTTATTTGTGCCAAATGGATTAGACGAACCTTATTGACGTCATTGTCATAGTCATCGAAGTGAAAGAAAAAACAAAATAATTTTTTTAAAAATATTTTTGCAATAATATGTATTTTCCACTAATACGTACGCGTAATAAATCAGTGATATTTTCGATGATAGTTTATAGATTTCATTAATGTATGTATAAAAATTTGTTATGAAAGACTTCTATTAATATCATACTGGTTTTCTTTTTTTTTCTATAAACGTCAAAATTAATCCCGTATTCTTCGATAACTATTTGCACTATATTAGTTCTACATAATAAATATACGTTCCTCATTCGAATAAATATTTATTATTTAATTTACCTTTTACAAAAAAAAAAAATAATGATAAAATATGAATAAAATAGATTTCTATAATGTCATAAGTCGTGGCAATTTCTACGAAAGTACGAATAAACAAAAATTATGAAATTTATTTTTTTAATTGAAAAGAAACTAGGTCACGTGACCACGTTTGTTCCAAAATAATGTCAAAATTATATTTCAATTTTCCATAATTTATCAAAACTTTATTCCACATATGACAGATGATGACAAGTGCAGGTGTATGACATTTAATTAATATCATTGCCGTACATTGTTTCATTTGATATTTGTTTCGCATACCTTCCTGAAAAATCTTGACGGTGTGCCTTAAACTTAAAGGCTAAGGAATGGGGGTCGTATTAAAATAATTCATACTGAATTTTTGTATAAGTTTTGTAAACTGAAAATATTAAGAAATAAAGCATAGGAAAATTTTCAATGATTGTATGCGATGGGACAAATTCGAGTTCCTTTTATGAAAAACTTTCTTATTATGCACGCAACAGAAAACTGGTGTAGATCTTTATGAGCCAACTTTTTGAGACAACTTCAATAGACACCAAAGGAATTTTCGATCGTCTTTTGTTTTTGACCTTAGGCTAAAACTTGATTTTCGTTTATATTGAAAATTTTTTGGTTAAAAAATTATCCAATTGAATCCCTTTATTGCTGACCATGTGTGCGAAAGTAACCAATTAAAACAAACTTACACTGATAATTATCCTAAGACAATTAACACTTATGTCACTAAGTTGCTAAGTAACAAACAGTTTTTACATATAATTAAAGATTAATTGTTTTAATTTAAAAATGTCATTTTCACTCTGTCAATGAAAATCAACAAAATTATAGAAGAAAACACATAAAAAAATACTGTATTAAATAAAAAACTAAATGTGGAGAATATTTATGGACTTAAATATGTCATATCTTCTTCTCTTTGGTCTCACTCAAAGAGGTCTTATTCTCATTGCCTCATTGCACACTTCACACTGAACATATTCATAGCCACATTCATGTTCATAGCTACTAGTGACATCTACTGCGCTATGTTAGACACAAAAATTATGTCAAATACAAATTTTGGGCAAATTTAATGTTAAAACTGCAAAAAAAAATTCTCACCGAATACCCCTCGATCATTGATAAATACTTATAATTTTATCACACTTCCTCAAGCACGTTGCTTTTAGGTAACACTATAGTGACTGTATATACATAGTGTGGCCAATAGGGGGATCGATTTTGATTGGTCGGCGCGAATTTGCCTAAATATGGCGGATATATGCCGACAAAATGACATTTTCAGATTTATTACGTGAATTGAAGGTAATTATATTATATTTATATTTTAGATGGTGAAAATAATTAAATTACACGTGTATTTGAATATTTATAACAAAGTAATATATACATATTTTTTAACATCACATCTTTTTTAGGTTGACTGTCAAAATTACTAAAAATGTCTAATATTAAGGTATATAATTTACATGCCTGGTTGCGTGGCGGTTGGTTATGAAAACAGTTCTTCAAAAGGATTTAAAATGAAAATAAATATTTTGTTTCCATTTAATATGCTCTTTCATTAATTGTTTATCGAATTTTGTTTAGTTATCACATCATATGAATTCAAATTTCCCGCGCATTTTGCCTAAATATGGCGGCGGTTGGCCACACTATGCATATACAGTCACTATAGGTAACACCACCTCCGCCTTCGGTGTCGGGCTGTTACCAAGCAACGCGCTCTCGGTAACTGTCATAAAATTATTTCGTAATTATCAATGTCTTCGGAATATTATAGCTGAAAATTCCTCATAACTCATTTATTATAAAAAATAAAGAAAAACCGTTTAGAAAATTTGGATACTGTTTTTTACATAGAATAACGTGATGTAATAACATTTTTTTTTAAATCTTAATATTTTTGAGATATAACACAAACATAATAATTTTTAAATAGGAGTTGAAAATAGTCTCATCTTTTCCCTTATTTTATAAGCTTTTCAACGATATATTTTTTTATCGGCGTTATAGTTGGCTTTGACATAAATTGATATATGTAATATAATATTCTTTCTGAAGTTTATATGTTAGAAAAATGAACAGAAATAATGAAATAACATTAAAAATAAATAAATGATGATCTGTAATTGATTTTTGTCAAATGTTAATAATTTTTCGTCTGGTCGCGAACCTGGGGGAACCGGGTTCGATCCCGACCGACGCCAATTATTTCGAATTTTAAATGGCACAAAAGTGACCCCTGTGGTGCACTCTCCACGCCAGCAATGAGTGCCCGTGAGGTGACGCCTGGTAAGCGCCCGCACGGTACAAATATGTCATTATCATTACTGATATCTGCGATAAAGCAGATTGTGGCACACTCAGAAATGGGTAATATGCCGTGATGATATATTTATTTATATTTATTTGTTAATAAATTTCATTTTTGCACCCCAAAAAAATAATAATTCATGTTTTACTCATGTAGAATTCGCTAATCCAAAAATGAGGATTAGCTTAAACTTTTTCGAGAATCGAGCTGATAGATTTTACTGTAAACAAATTATTTCGAATGTTTACACAATTGAAATTTGGCCTCTGTTTTCTACTTTTATTTCTTGTAAACATAAACAAATATTTTTTTGACTTTTCCATTTATTGACATAATAGTCTACGATCGTGTTTTTATCACATGAAACATGTTTTTAATGTTTTTTGTCGTATTTAATTAGTTTTTTTTATATATATATTTTTTTTTTTTAATAAATACTTTATTCAATTTGAAAGTTACCAAAGAAATGGGACGTGCTTGTATGAAGTTGCAGTTTTTATCGCCTATATACCCAAATCGGTGCCGATGCATGTGATTAATAAAAATTGAATAAAACTAGATGTGTGACGTCATGTACTGGTACGTTTACATACGTTTTAGAATCGTTATGAAAAGAGTTACACAGATTACATACATTATTTCAAACTATTATGGAACCACAATAACCTATTTATAGCCTATTTATACTGAAGTAACACAAGCGGTAACGCAGTTGCAGTAAGGTAACGCAAAACATGTGCGCATGGTATTCCTATATGCTGATTTATAATGAAAAGTAACACAGCGCCACAATCAGCAACGCAATAAACGCATAGCAGAAGATGACCAACTCTCATATTTCTATCTTACTGCTGTACCGCTAGCCAAACAGAATAGACACTTACAAAATTGACGTCACTGCAAGAGAGAGATAGAAGATCCTGCATCCAAACAAACCTCCCCTCGTTGTCTTGCGTCCCGTTCCCTGTTCCTATCTGTCATTGTGTTAGTATCTGTTATTCAGTGTTAAACCTAATTCTTTATTGTGATGTGTACGTTGTGTTTAATAAAAATGAGTTTAAAACCAGATGTGTCTGGGGCAACTTTTTTGTTTAATAATATTGAAGATCATTTGATTATTCAACTAAAACGATGGCAAGAGAGTAGAGTCTACGGCTGATGACAGGTTGTTTGGACGGGGTAACCATAGCAACCTTGATTTCTATGCTTTGCCGTTAGAGGCGCTCGTGCAAATTGCAATTTTGTAAGTGTCTATTTAGAGTTTCACTTTTACTATAAAAATCTGTATTATCGACATGTTCATGAACTGTCACATCTACAAAATAAATACTATAATTTCGCCACTGTCCATTTCTGCAGAATTTCAATGAAATATAACGAATTCTTCTGATTGATTAGAAGTGCTATCTTTGGCGTTTATTATAAATCACAGATTTTGTATTTGCGTTAACGGTCACGTTGCGTTTAATGTTACTTTATTGTAAATAGGCCTTTACAGCGCACAAAAATGTTTCAAACACGATATAAATATTTTTCAAATTGTTAAACAATAACTTTGACAGTATAAACATACAAATTATCAGTGTTGCCAACCATAGCAGCAAATAAACGAAAAATATGAAGTAGATGTACATTATTTATATTATTCATGTCATATACGATAAGTAATGAACTCTACTATTCATCTTAATAATAATTATTTAAGGCCAAACATTTTTTGATGCTTAAAAATGATTGAAATTTTATTTCATTTTTCACTATTAGTGATTTTAATGCAGTACGGTTTTTACACCAAGTGATGACGTGTATTGGATGCTTGACCTATAGTGACTGTATATACATAGTGTGGCCAATAGGGGGATCGATTTTGATTGGTCCGCGCGAATTTGCCTAAATATGGCGGATATTATGCCAAGCTCAAATGTTGTTTACATCAGAAAAGTGAAATTTAAGATATTGTTTGTGAATTATATCTGAATTTAAAGTAATTATACTATATTTATAATTCCAATACTGTAAATAATTAAATTATGTGTATTTGTAACTCAAAAGTGTTTGATTAGGTTCAATGCGTTAATACAACTCGATACAAAGTTGTTATTAACACGATTTGTATTAATATGTTTCTCTGTACTAAACAATGTACAGTTAATATACATATAGTAGTTATATGTACAAACGGATATTTCTTTTAGTCTCGTTATATTGAAATAGTAATTGATCATTTTATTTTTCTGTTCTGCCGATATTTAATTTCGCTGATTTACTATTAAAATTTAGTATAAAAAAGAAAAATACCCTGCCAAACAGATAATTTTCTGGCATTGTTCTCTTGCAAATTAAAACTGTAAAATTACTGATTACAACAAAGGATTTTGATCATAACCTAATAATACTGATTACAAGAATGAATCTAACACAGGAAATTTCATCAATATTTTAAAACTAGCATTTTTCGAAGAATCAAAAGTATATTTTAAATTTTAAAGCTGTGTTAATTTACAAATTAAATATTATGGGAGGCGTATGTACATATTTATTTGTATGTAAATATTTGTATAATTTGAAATGAATTATACAAAAAATATAATATAATACCTTTATTTGTAATTCAGTGGTGTATTTTGAAATAAATAATATTGCGTTTGCAATTTCATATTTCATTAATTGTTTATCGAATTTTGTTTAGTTATCGCATCATATGAATTCAAATTTCCTGCGCATTTTGCCTAAATATGGCGGCGTTTGGCCACACTATGTATATACAGTCACTATAGCTTGACCGATTCGGGTATACCAAATCCTAAATTTAGGCATATGCGTCGAACTGAAGGCATATTGTAAAATCAGTCATTACATAAAGTGTACTTTTATAAACAGTGATTAGCAGATGTCATTAGTGAGCCATTTAAAATTTTTTTTACGGAAATACTATTCCAAAATACGACAATGACTTGAAACATTTTATTTTACTGAATTTGACAAGTGATTGTCATTTAAATCAAAGTCAAGTTAAATGTAGTCAATTAAAAATTATTCATACACCAATAATTTGACGTGGTGATATTAAATTTGTAGTACATACTTCTTTGTTAATTTTAAATTAATGAAATGTCTGACAATAAGTTTGAGGTATATTAATTATAATATATCTTTTATTTTTAGTGCACACAAATAGTAAAATAACAGAAATTATATATTTTTGTGTAATATTGTCAAAATTGATGTATTCTAATTTTGTCATTTCTATTTCAGGAAAATTTCCAGTCCAAAATGCAGCCTTGTAAATTTTGCATGAGCCACAAGTGCCTAACATCAGTTGGAGTAGTACTCACGCTATTCGGAGTCATCCTATTGTGCTGCTCTTCAAAAGTATTTAACAACATAATAGACAGTGAACTAGTCTTAACTGCTGAAAAGCATACGTACACCGTTTGGAAGAAAACTCCCATGCCTATTACATTAGACTTCTATTTTTTCAATTGGTTGAACCCTGAAGATGTCAGGAACCCTGACATAAAACCTCGGCTGGAAGAAAAAGGACCTTATGTGTTTAGGGAGGTTAAAGAAAAAGTGGATATAGAATGGAATTGGAATGGAACTGTTTCTTATAAGCAGCTTAGGCATTGGTATTTTGATGAAGAAAAAAGTAATGGCAGTCTTAGTGATGAAATTACAACATTGAACGCAGTAGCTGTGGTAAGATAATCTTTACTATATTATTAAATTTATACTAATTATCATAACATACTTTTTTCTGCGTTCGTTAAAAAAAGTGCACTTTTTGCATTAAAATACGATCATGAAGTAAAGTCCGTTTTCACGAGATGATACGCACATCATCTATCCTAGCATTGTGGTTTTAATCGCCAGGGAAGGGGGCTTGTGGACGTAATGTCAAAAATAACCTACATAAATAAATAAAATATAAATATATCATCACGGCATATTACCCATTACTGGGTGTGCCAGTATCTACAACACATGTAGACATTGGTAATGATGACGATATATTTTACCGCGTGGGCACTTACCAGGCGTCACCTCACGGGCACTTATAGCTGGTGTGGAGAGTGGACCATAGGGGTCACTTTTGTGCCATTTAAAATTGGAAATATTTGGCGTCTGTCGGGATCGAACCCGGTTCCCCAGGTTCGCGACCAGTAAGGCACGCGGCCACTGGATATAAATTTGATATTAATAAAGAGACTTTTTAGAAACTTCTTATACAGGAGTTTCTAAAATAGGGGACATGGCTTAACCACAGATTCCTGAGGCTAAAATAAGACGATTTAATTAAACTTATCTTCACCGGAAAGAGTACCGTTTAACCAGTATTCTGCTTCAAGGTTCTTTGAAAAAATATTCTTATAATAATGGAACACTTTATTCGATTTGGATGAAATTTGGTATGGCACTTTATATGGTTATAAGTCATCTTTTAAGATGATACTTGTTATTATTAGTGAACCACTGGTGTATGAAAATTGATTAGACCGTAACTGTTTGATGGCCTTGCCGATAACATCATTTTTTTTTTTTCAGAAAGATACACTCAATAGTAAACTTTTCTGTCTCTGTTTAATTTGTGATATCTGTTACGGTTCACACAAAATAAAATAAAACCTAACAGCCCGATTCACAAAAGCTCATTTTTGGATTAGTGAATTCTATTCTATTCCGGTATTTAAAATTTAATTTTCATGATATTATCAATAAAGGTAGATACTAGGAATAGGTTAGACTATATTTTTATCTGTCAAAATTAGAGTAGAATTCGCTAATCCAAAAATGAGGATTAGTTTAAACTTTTTTGTGATCGGGCTGTAAGTGACTACACCGTTTAATTTTTAAAATAAATTTTATTTAGCAGTCTGTCCAAATGCCAAACAACTAATTTTTAATGACATTAACGAGTTGCCAATCTTCTCAACGTGTTTAGGACTAAACTAACATTAATAGTCTAATGCCCGTATTCATAAACATTCGTAAAAAATTTTAACGGTTTGTTATAATATTTATCCAATAAAAACAGTCGATATTGAAAGAAAAATCGAAATTTTATTTGTCAAGTTTGATTCTATTTGTCAAAAATTATAACGAGCCGTTTTGAAACTTTACGAGTGTTTATGAATATGGGCATTATTATAATAATGGTAGTAAAATACTATTATAGGCCGAACAAACGGATGTTACTAGTTTTGGAATATTGCTAAGGAAATTTAGTTATTTGACATTTGGATAGACTGCTAAATAAAATTTATTTTAAAAATTTAACTGTGCAGTCCCTAAAGTTTTATTTTTTTATTTGTTAAAAATTAGTTATTTGGCATATGGATGGATTGCTAAATAAAATTTATTTTAAAAATTTAACGGTGCAGTCACTAAAGTTTTATTTTTTTCTGTGTGAATCATAACAGATATCACAAATTAAACAGAGAGAGAAAAGTTTACTATTGAATGTATCTTTTATAATTTTTTCAGCGTATCCATTAAAAAGTTACTGTTTAATCAATATCGGGACACCCAGGTTACTTACGCTAGTGGTTCACTAATAATAACAATTATCATCTTAAATTATGACTTACAACCATTTTGGATTAGCCATATCAAATTTTATCCAAATCGAATAAAGTGTTCCGTTATTATAAACATTTTTTTTTTTTGATAACTTTGAAGCAGAATTCTGGCTAAACGGTACACTTTCCGGTAAAGGTGAGTTTAGTTAAATCGTCTTATTTTAGTCTCAGGAATCTGTGGTTGTCATGTCACCCTTTTTTAGAGACACTTTTATAATGAAAAGGTGGCATATTCACAAAACCTTATGCTCTATACTAGAAAAAGTTTAAGCTAATCCTCATTTTTGAACTAGCGAATTCTACTCTAATTTTGACAGTTTATATCTTAAAATAAAATATAGTCTAATCTATTTCTAGTTACTAGTTTTTGTGATAATATTTTGAAGAATAAATTTTAAATAGGTACCGGAATAGAATAGAATTCACTAGTCCAAAAATGAGGTTTAGCTTAAATTTTCTAATGAGTAATTCAAAAGCATCGTACTAAATTCCACAAGTACTTATGTATATATGAATGTCAAAAAATATAGCGACTGTATAAAAATCTTATATTTACTTTTAAAAAAATTAAACAGAATAACAATTTATGAAAGACTTTAAATTAAATTGGGCAAAAAATGAACAATATTACATATTTAATACTTTAATAACCCAAATAAAGTGTATGTATTTTTTCCCACGATTTTATTGTAGACATAGAAATATTGTGATTAAACTCATGATGAAAGCACTTTTTTTATTCAAATAATTTGCAATTTGCCGTGTCATAAAAAGTTAATCGTTATTTAGTTGTTACATAAATAAGTATACTTATTAGAGAATGGGGTCATACCACATTTTCCAATTTTTTTTTTTCTGAAAGTATACTTAAAACCACTCACAGAAATATATATTTTATGTCACATAAGTGTCTAGTTTTACAGAAATAATTTTTTAAAGTTTATATTAAATTTCAAATGACGTCATGGGTTTGCGACCGTGACCGTAGTCCCTCCTATCGAATAAAAATGGAACTACGTTTGACGTTTATGTTATTTGACTTGAAAGCAAACGTGACAGCAAGTTATTTTGTACTCGTGCTTTTGTTTTTATTGTATATTGAATAATTTGATTATGAAAATTAATCTTGAGGTTTAGGAATACGAACAAAAACTTTATTTTTGCTTCTCAACGAGATGTTCTCGCAAGACGGCACAGAACAATATTATACAACCCTGTTAATATCTAAATCACACATAATTTGTATTTATTAGAACATTTCGTTATTTGTACTTACATTTAAACAAAAAGAACTTGTTGCAAAGATATTTACTTTGAAAATGTTGGTTATGTTCGAAAAATGTGACATCTCTGCGCTGCGCTGACATTCATGTACAGTACGTGTACGAGTACATGTGTGCGTGACTATCATTGTATGTGTGTACAAACCCATGACGTCACAAAATAAGACTCAAAATGTTTAGAAAGAAAATCATGAATGAAAAGTATAAGAATATTGCATATTTTTAATGTATATATGTATAAAATTATGTAATTTTTTAAATTATATAAAAAAAAAATCAATATATATTTTTTTTGTATGACCCCATTAAAATTACTAAACTGGTACTTATAAAAATGTAATTTTAGTCAAAAGATGGCAAAGGTGGGCATTAATTGTTTCGCTCTGGTATCTATGATTACATATATACTAAAATCATTTATTGTGGAAAGTCAAAATTATTAATAGAGGTCATTAATAAGCAGTGTTCTATTAATAATGGATCAAAAGAAAAACTTTGTTTGTGTGTATGTACAGTGCAGAATTATTTATGATATACATTTTATGATAATAAAACCAATTAACCGTTAAAAAAAAAAAACTGAAAATAATTGTGCATGCATTTACATATAATTTTAGTTAGTCATTTTTTGTACTCGTATTTTGATATGAATATAAAATGTACATGTAAAATGATTACTTACATGTGTAATTCTCATTCGGCTTTTAACTTTAAAGTAATAGCAATGATTTTCTTAATTATTGATATAGTTATCAAACTTACATATATTACTTACTCAATTAATTGTTTTTTTTTTTATTAGATAAAGCCAGTTTCAAATAGTCGTAAATTTAAAAAAATGAAGATAAGTTTTTTTAAGGATTTATAACTGAATAGTAAAACAGAAATTTTGAAACATTTTATCAATAATATCGATATTAACCATTTATCGATATTTAGATTTCACGAAAACCCAAAAAAGTGATATTGACGGAGAATAAAGAGTCATATTGATATTTTGGTCTTTTCAAATGGCGATGTTAGATTTTTTAAATTATTGTTCAATTTTAAGTTATACAGGGAATTTATTTTAACATGCAACATATGGCGAATCACTTCCATGGTTACTCACTATTGTCAAAAAATGACAGCAATGTAATATTTGTCCATTTTAAAATGCAACATACAAAATTTGTAGTTTTGTATTATCAAAACAAATTTCCAATAAATTAGCCTACAGACGATTAACAAATAATTAAAACATGAATGTTGCACATCTTAACAAACTTTAGCTTACAAAAATTCATAACTTTCATGTAATAAATGTTTAAAAAAATACCCCCAATCACTCTGAGGCAATATTCTAGTCGGTCGTAATAAGAATTGACACCATTTGTAATGTGTTTTGGAGGTATCTCCTGTGCTGCAATACTATTTATAATGTTGCATTTTAAAATGGACAAATATTACATTGCTGTCATTTTTTGACAATAGTGAGTAACCATAGAAGTGATGAACTATAATGTTGCATTTTAAAATAAATTCTCTGTATGTGATATCAAAGTTTTAACTTTTGTAGGGAAGTTAAAGTAGATAGTAGACATATCCTCGGAAAGAATTTTAATTTGCAATAATGTACAGATGGATACCATTGAAACGATTTATTCCTTTAGATAAAATATCAATTCATAATAATTGTTATCTATTTATACCGGATATTTCCCAGAAAAAGATAAATTGTAATCCTCACA
Source organism: Ophonus ardosiacus (assembly GCA_943142095.1). Classification (NCBI taxonomy): domain Eukaryota; kingdom Metazoa; phylum Arthropoda; class Insecta; order Coleoptera; family Carabidae; genus Ophonus; species Ophonus ardosiacus. The sequence goes on from OW964823.1 coordinate 81,986,533, forward strand.
AATCACAACTCATTGCATCGGACTAAAAATGCGCAACAATGTTTTACCATATATGATTATAGTATAAAACTTGTGATTAAATCACAATTACCTTTATATTCCATTTGTAATTACCTAACCAATAATCATTCATTCTTTGTAACATTTAAGATTATTATTTTTTACTAATGGTATAATTTTTTTTTATTTTTAGACGGCAGTAGCCCAGGCTAAACATCTTACCTTCTTTATGCGAAAAGGCTTATCCATGTCAATGAATACCTTGGTTAAAGATGTCTACATTACCAAAACTGTTGGTGAACTGTTATTTGATGGTTACCAAGATACGCTAATAGATGTAGCAAGAAAAATGCCCAAAGTGCCCGGAGTTGAAGTACCACCCTTCGAGAAGTTTGGTTGGTTCTATGGGGTGAGTAAATAAATTCGAATGGGTTCCTGTGGAAACAGAGTTGATGTTTAGGATAAGTTTTCGTCTTACGTATTAAAAAAGAAATATTGCTTATATTGTACGAGCCCTTTTGGCAGGTGGGTTGGTGTCTGCAGCACCCGCTGCACCACCGATTAGGACGCCACTGGTAAGACAATTAAAAAAAAAATCTGATGTGGCCAACACAAAACCTCCCGCTATTGAATTTTTATTAATTTAAATACATACTTACGTATTTACTAACGCTGCAAACTGTTCCATTGCAAAAAACTATTGCTTTATTCACTATTTTCTTTTTAAAATGTCACTATTATTAATTTAAAGTGATTAGTTTTTTGACAGTGACATTAACTGTCAGTTACATTCATTTGAAATATGAACTGTGTAACAAACGAATTATTGTGTTTATCTTAGGCTTCGCGACTAATAAAAAAAATTATTTTTAAATTTATGTGTAAAATATATAGAAAAAGTATTAATGTATTCCAGTAGAAAATTCAATAATCTTTAATTTTCATAAGACATAAAATGCGAAAAAATGGCATTTAATGGTATTTTTTGAAGAAAAACCATTATGAGCTTCAGGTAAAGTGCCATTTCCGGTTATCCGATTTACACCAAAATCTAATGGCTTCTTTTCATATTAGAATGGGATGGAAATACAAGGTTTCAGAATTTTCTGAATGATAGTATTTGAGTTAGAGTGAAGACAAAATCCCTACACATACACACATACATACACACATACATACACACATACACACACACACATACAGACATCATCGTGAAAATGTTAAAAATGGAATCTAGGGAACTTAAAACGTGGTCATTTACTAAAATCTCGATATGAGATTTTTAGCACGATCCCTATACCTCCCTTACCAAGGGTAGCGGGAGGTAAAAAACAATAAACGATTTATGTATAATCACTCTATTTTCAAGGTCGTAAAAGGGGTCACTTAAAGATACTATATAATGTGTGAGAAAAATTAGGTACAAATGGCAATATTCTTTACTAGCTTCGCACGGGTAAAGCTAAAATAACGATTAGCTACACGTGTACCAGTAATTTTTCATATTTACTTCGGAGACATGCGCTGCGTAGGAAGCCGGAAACCTGCCTCGCATCGTACATGTAACAGGCTCCGCCCACTGCCCACCCGATCCCCGCACCGCACCTAACAGCGCCCTTTTCTAAACATGTCTTGTGTACTTTTACTTATGTACATATGATGCAAGCTATCTCTCCGACAAATATCGAAAATCTGCTAACGGTTAAAACTTAACTATAGATACAAAGATAAAAAAATAATTGAAATCATCCCCTATTGTACCGCCTTGAGGGATGATTTTTCAAAAACGCTAAAACATTCCTTACCAAATTCATAAAAAATAATTTTTATATCCCTAACTTGAGAAATGATGGGCTCTCCATACAAACTTTATCCCCTATTTCACCCCCTTCAAGTTTTATTTTCGCGACAAAAGGTAGCCTATGTGCTTCTCCAAAATCCAATCTGCCCAGTGGCGGATCTAGGCCCTTTTTACAGTGGCTCGAGCCACTGTGAAAATTCTCTGAGCCACTGTAACTTTTTTTAAATTATTATAAATGTAAATGAAATATTTCAAAAATCATTTTATTTGAATATTTTTTTTATCGACATGTCTATATATATTGTATATAACCTAATATGTAGTATTAATATTAGTAATAATTTTTACTTATGCTTAATTTCACATTAATTTCATCTGTTGTTTATTGCAGATAAACTTTAATTAAATAATTCAAAACAATAGATTCATTAACTTAATAATGTCCAAATACTGTGAGAATAAAGTAAAAATTATAGCTTTTCATCTCAGAAATAAATAACTTTCAAAAAAATTACCTACGCTTCAGTGGCGGTCTTAGGGGGTGGCAAGCAGGGCAATTGCCCGTGGCCTCACGCAACAATCCGAGTAGAAAAAAGTTGATATTTAAAACTCATTTCTGTACATGAAAGGGGAAAACATGCTTTTGTACATCCCTTGAAAGAAATGTAACTTTTAATTTTAAGGCATTTGACCTTGCACGGAAAAAAAAATTTCGCCTGCGGCGCATTTTTTTTTGTGTACCTTACCTTACCAAAGGGCCTCACAAAGATCTACCTTCCGCTGCCTCACTTAATGCTGAGCCACTGCAGTTAACAAAGTCCAGATTCGCCACTGAATCTACCTCTGTACCAAAATTCATCCAAATTGGTTCAGCGGAAGAAATAATGGGTTCTCCATACAAACTTTCATCCCTTCAAGTTTTACTTTCGCAACAAAAGGTAGCTTATGTCCCTTTTCCAAGGTCCAATCTATCTCTATACCAAAATTCATCCAAATTGGTTCAGCGGTTCAGACGTGAAAACGTAACAGACAGACAAAGTTACTTTCGCATTTATTATATTAGTACGGATTATTATATTAGATCTGTGGTTTAAATTGCAAAATTCGGGCGAACTAAATGCCAATTTTTGGGGTAAAAGACAGAAGTCATTACATCTTGGTGTAAATCAGGTAACCGGAAATGGCACTTTACTTGAAGCTCAAAATAGTTTTTCTTTGAAAATACCTTTAAATGTAATTCTTATAATAACATAAATCGCGAAAAAATTACATTTAAAGGTACATCAAGATGTAATGACTTCTGTCCATATTAGAAGAAGGAAACTAGCGGACAATTCTAGCGGCCACTTCTCGAATCTACCTAAAAACCACTGTCTACCAATTAGGAATTGTCAGTTAGGTTTTTTTTAAAGACGAACTATAACAATACCTAACTGACAATTCATAATTGGTAGACAGCTGTTTTTAGGTTCTGTTTGAGAAGTGGCCGCTCTGCGCATGTGCAACAATTCACTAATTTTTTTTTGCGGCCCTGTCTGGGCTGTGCAGTAGACACTGCCTTAAACAACAGTACTACCTTGTCGAAGGTTTGACGTTGGTGCACAGCGCCATCTCTACGTAGTAAAGTACCAATAACCAAATTTTAATTTTCAAAATGCGTATTTATGTAACTATTTCTGCACGATGGTAGAGAATTAGAATAAATATTTTCTTTTACTTCTTTCTAGCGTAATGGGTCCACTTCATTCGACGGCCTCATGACAATGGGAACCGGCACCAAGGATATACCGCTTGGAAGGGCAGACCGCTGGAATTTCAAGCAGTATACAGGATTCTATGACGGAGAATGTGGGAGAGTACATGGTTCAGCTGGTGAACTATACCCACCATATTTAACCAAGGATGAATTATATATGTTTTCGGCTGATATGTGCCGATCTCTTGGGTTCCAATATGACAAAGAAGTTTACATAAAAGGAATTAAGGGGTACAAGTTCATAGGAGGAAAGAAAACCCTAGACAATGGTGAGGAGATAAATATTTTCTTCTATTTTCTATTACATTTTCTAATGCGTGTGGTATATATTAAATACATAGTTGAGTTTTTCTTCAAGGGTCAATTCTATAAATTAAAATGTTTCAAAAGTTTTATATAAACATATGCCCAACCACACTTATTTATTTATTCATATTTAGGTTACATATAATATTCAAAAATTAAATGTTTGTCTATGGTAATATAAATAGATGAAACATCACGGTTTATTATCGATTTATGGTTGTGCAAATTTGCTTTTATTTGTCATTGAGTTCTAAAAAAAACCACTAAAACAATACTTCTTCATATTTGGCGTAGCCGAAAATAAAATAAAACAATTATTAATTTGTACGTTCCATCAGCTTTAGATAAGGAAGGTATTGTCTTTGGTCAAAAAATTCGGTAGTGAATTTTTAATGAATAAGCACGTTTTAAAGCCCCTAAAGTACGATTTTACTAGTTTTATGATTATGTGTGTGTGTGTGTGTGTGTGTGTGTGTGTGTGTGTGCAGCAAATTTTTCTCCGACGATAACTCCAATATTACAATTCTAAAAATTATAATTCTTTCGTATTCCTCTTCTTTACAAGAGCTGGTTAGGTTTTGGTTATAATTGGTCAACCGGAAGTTTTCTTATTTGAAGTTCTTAACAGATTTTCTTGAAAAAACGCAGTTAAATATAATTTTTTGACATTTTATGTGATTTTCAATACGAAAGAATCTTATTGTCTATACGGTTTGGTTGGTTATACATTTTCCTTTATTTACAATAGATATAGGAGTTAAAGAATTTTAAAGAGATTTATGCTCATTTGCACCAACAAAGCTTAAATTGTAAGCTAGGCTTGAACAAAAAAATGTAAATCGAAATTTTGACAGCAATATATTACTTCGAGCATATAGTGACTAGAGGCCGCCTTACGGTGTTTGTTTTGATCGGAACACATACGGAAGCCATGGTGTATTGCGGACTGCGTATTGAAGCCGTAGTGTATTGCGGACTGCGTATTATCTTAATATTTGTACTACCTTTTTTACAAAGTAATGACTAATTGCTGCTTTTGAAATATGTAAATCCAATAAAATTCAGTCTCGTTACTCTTACGTCATTATTAGTAGGAAACCTAAAAGTTACACTTTGTTTAATATATTATTTGTAAAAAAAAAATCCCAGTTACTTACACATGAAACGAAATATCCTTACTTTCTTTGTATTTTTCATTACAATTTGATATACTCCGAGATATACCCACAAACTACACGCATAAAATAAGGTTTGGTTGTAGTAAAATGACAAGCAGTGACATATAACACAACAAAACACTGCCCGCAATTCACTATGACTTTCGGCCCCCCGCCTACATGTCTTCTGATCACTTCATCCTATACATTGGTATAGGGAATTACTTCTCTAGTCAGTATATGCTCGAAGATATATTATAATTCATTTGACATTTCATTTCGATGTAATATTGTCAATTTAAGCCGAGTTTAATATAAGTTACGTTGGTGCAAACGGCCATAACTTTCTTAAATCAGCCAGCTATGCTATAATCAGGGAAATAACTGATATATTCAAACAATTCAAATTTATAGAATCTTTTCCAAGGAACTTTCGGTATGGGATTTGTACAAAATACATAGAATTGACGGAAGATAATGTGCTGGCCACATTAGATTTTTTATGCAATTATTTCATGATATTTAATCAATTAAACAGAATGGGCTACTTGCGTACGTTTTTTTTATTTCATATTTTTGAAGAGCAGGTAATAACTTGCTACCCCTATTTTTTCTTTTGACAAAATTTTTATTAATTAGCCAGAAAAAAAATAATGAAATTTGATTATTTGAATTACCGTAGAATTACGCCGCACCAATGAGTGATCGTAAAGCCATAGCGTTTGTTTGTACGGGTAATGTAGATATTCTGTTTGACGTTTCAGCAATAGTTTGGAGGTTAGTATTTTAGTTTGTCTTTTCCGTATCGATATTTTATATTACATGTAACTACCTATGTGTTTATTTGAGAAGTAATTAATATATTTGAGATCCCAGAGAGAGCAAAATGTCAAATCCAAATTAAAACTTTCTCGCACGCAATGCCATCTATAAGTTACATTCTTAAACATGGTTCTCTTCCTCATTTCAATATAATGACGTCACAGAAAATTTTCTGTCTTAATTTACTAAAAAATAAGCAACTTTTTTAAAATAAAATTTATATTTTTATATATGTTTTCAACATAACATTACGTATATAGTGATAGAAATCGGATTTTCAGTACCATGCAAGTAGCCCATTGTATTAATTGATTTATTTATTAAAATATTGTTTTATTCTTCAGGTACGATGTATCCAGAGAATCTTTGTTTCTGCGGTGGGGAATGTGTGCCTTCTGGAGTATTAAACGTAACTTCTTGTCGATTCGGCGCGCCAGGATTTATTTCATTCCCGCATTACTACAATGCTGACCCTTACTACCTCAACCAATTTGATGGCCTTCGTCCTAACAAAGAAGACCATGAATTCCAGCTCACCTTAGAACCTGTAAGCTTAATTCGTAAAAGATTTTGAATAGCTGTAGTTTTCATTATAAAATTATAATCATTTAAAAAGTATAATAACAAATAATTAAACTGAATAATCGTAGGAATGGGTTTTAAAGATCAAGGAAATCTTTATTCGTTAATTAAAATTTCCTATGATTTAAACATATAGGTTGGGTCACAAATATTTCTTATCAATGAATATATTTTTGTTACAGAGAACTGGAATACCATTATCTGTATCTGCAAAGTTTCAAATTAATATTTTGATGACTCCAAATGATGCAGTTGGGTAAGTTTTATTTTATTTATACTTTATAAAATAACTGTAAAAGTATCTTATTAGTATCGTAATCAGCAGTACAAGAACATTTTAAAAATAAGGTTGACGCTTCACTGTATGTGTTTGAGAGAAGATAATAAATTATATTAATGCTCGACATGACGGGTGATAATATGCTAAGAACTTATTTGTTTTCGTTATAAAAAATTGATTAATAGTTGTTTTGATATACATATTTATAAATAAACCAATTTGGGTTTATTTTCTTCAATAATTATTTGTACTTATAAAAATATAGGTAACAAATATAAATAAAGGAAAACAATAAAAAGAAAATTTAATGAATAAATACACAGAATTTTCTCCTTTTCTGAATATGCATTTTTATCTTTTGGACGTGTTTGATTTTTGAAAAAGTGTGTCTCGGGGTCGTGATGCTCGACAGAAGTAATAACTTTGTCCCGATTATTTTAAGTTAAGTTAATTTTATCGTTTAAGTATAAATTTCATGATTAGGTAAAAGGTTTGAATTAAATAAATGTTTTGTTATACTTGATAATTTATTTACGAACATAATAACGTATAAAATTTTAAAAACAAGAGAGCTAAAGAGAACGAGAGCACGAACTGGCTTGCCATCTCTCAGTGGCAGTTTGCTCGCTGGAGTGGGGAAAAGTCTTATTCGCCAGGTCTGAATTTTCTTAACGGTTCACCCTCCCATAAGAAATTATCACTTAAAACCTCATTAATTAGATCTTTGTCTTGTAATAAAATATATCATTATATTAAGGAAATTAAGAAGTTAGGAAAATGAAGTAGAATGCACTAAACAATAGCTATTTGTGTATTAAGAGCGCAAAATGTCCATTTGCGCTCGAAACATACAAGATTTTTTCTACAGTCGCCACAATGGGGTCCTCCACCATAACAAAAAATAATAAAATGTACTGCTCAATAAATAACGATTGGCTAATACAAAAGATACGGTTTAAACTTAAAAAGGCTTTTAAATGATTATGTCGTTACATTAGCCATCTATTCCATAAAAAAAAAAAAATTAGAGCGTGGAAGCAAGGATTTGTGATGATTTGATGAGTTTTTGTAGCAAAATGTGTGGTTAGTTGTCACGCCTGTCACACTGAAAAAATTAACAAATATTTCAAGGAATTTGTGATTATATAGACATGTATGTGCATTGACTGACTTCTCGCAATTATTTAAGTAACGAAATAACTAATAACTTTATTGTAATCAAAATAAATAGTTAACTAGAGATCAGATGTCAGTACGACTCGTAACTATCCTACCGCCATCTGTGTACAATCATTCCTATTACTAAACATAACTGTTCACACAATTTATTTTATATTTAATTTTATTTTATCGTTATTTTCCATTCTGCTTGAGTTTTTATTCAATCTAATCTAAGCATTTTATACTTTTGTTTTTGTAAATGAATGCCCTATTTCATTTTCACAGCAGTGTGGCATTTTGTTAGGTTATGTTAAATACCGACAGAACATATGTCAAATTGACTTGTAAACGTGATAAATGTGTAATTACAGTGCCATTAGTTCCTAACTAAACATTTTCATTAAGAATGTAGACAAGTGACATTTCTCAACATTATATACTTAGAAATTTGGACAGCGAGCGTTTTTACTACTTTGTAGCGCATGAGCGGCAAAGTGACATGTTGCGTTGACAAAGAGAGCGCAAATGGCTACTTTCTATAGTGACTGTAGAAAAAATTTATTTCTCTATAACAGAATACATAAAGATATTTCCTTCAAATTTATATCAATGCCCAAAGTTATGAAAAACAGCGACAACTATAAATTACTCGTACATGTACTAAATTTAAACTTTCTTTTATTCTCTAGACACTAGACAAAAAGAAGTTAGGAAAATGAAGTGAAATGCACTATTCAAATCTATTTCTTTATAATAGAATACATAACGATAATATTTCGTATTTCGTCCACATTTGTATCAAACCCAAAGTTATGAAAGACAGGGACAACTATAAATTACTCGTAATTTACACTTCATTTTATTTTAGACACTAAACTAAACCTTAAAAGCTAAACTGTTTTATTACATTCTATTTTCCGTCTGTTTTAGGTTCTTTAGCACCGTTCCTCGCCTCTTCTTCCCGATGTTGTGGTTCCGTCAAGAAGTCTTGATTCCGGATGAATTATCTTCTGGCCTTAAGCAACTCATAAACCTTCCATTTGCTGCTCAAGTTTGCGCCATTATCATGATCGTAATTGGTGGTGGAATCCTTGTAACACTTATAGCATTATACACCATTCGAAAAACGCGAGCAGTTTGGGCCAACAAACGTCTTAAAACAGCGCATTTCGTAAAAGAAGCCCAGCCATTGAACGAGCCAGAGAAGACAGTCATTGTCATCAAGCCAATCATAGAAAAACAAAAAGCAGTCATCACGTAGTTGTTTTGTAATTGTTATTGTTGTTTTCTTGCCATCAAAGACTCATTGTGAACAACGTTGCAGGGTAGATGAAATTTTCGTGCCATTTAAGTCATTGTTGCTAGATTGTTATTTCAATAGCACTAAATTAACATTCCACAGGATACTAGAAACTAGGTGTAGGCTAGGAAAGAAATATTATAATTGTGATATGAAATTTTATATATTCAAATTTTTGTATACAGAGCTATGTTACTGTAACTTATTATTTTTTTGTACTAAATAGATAAACAGAATAATAAATATTAATAATAAAAGATTATTATTTAGAATAGAATATAAAACCAGAAAGTTTACCCACGAATTAATAAGAAGCCATGATGATATATTTATTTTTTTTACGCACATCTGCTTTAAAATTGTTTGTTTATATCTTAGTTACCATGGCGGAAACTGAAAGATTACACCCTGCGGGCGGTAAAGTAGCATATGCGGGCTGTGAAATACAGAAAGAGTCCGCTTACTGGTAAACAAATCATCAAAAATACAATTAGAAATGTAATCAAGACTCTTATTTTTAAAAAATGATATTAGTTCCGATAAATTTTCACTAGATTTTATTAGAATTGCTTAAGGAATTACTTCAGAAATTGTCTCAAATCTCCAAGTTTGACATTTAGAAAAATATTCATATAACCAAATAGTTAGCAATGCAACGCATCGTCTTATTGTTTTGTGACATGGCCACCTGGCCACGTAATATTTTTAGACAGCAACATGCTTTAAATGTATTTAAAAAATAATTTAAAAACATTTCATTTGATTGCAGTTGTGCGTAAAACGTTGTACATATCTCGGGCCGAAAGAAGTTTATACCCTTGGACGAATAAAATTTCGTCCGCAGGCGTAAACCTTTTCTTTCGACCCTCTATATGTAAATAACTATTACGTCCGTTTCAAAAATTTAAATTTTTACCTCCCGCTACCCTGGGTAAGGGAGGTACAGGGATCGTGCTAAAAATCACATATCGAGATTTTAGTAAATGACCACGTTTTAAGGTCCCTAGAATCCAATTTTAACATTTTCACGATGATGTGTGTATGTGTATTAATTTTCTCTTTGATCTAACTCAAATACTAACATTCTGAAACCTTGTATTTCTACCCTATTCTAATACGAAAAGAAACCATTAGGTTTAGGTGTAAATCGGATAAACGGAAATGGCACTTTACTTGAAGCTCATAATGGTTTTTCTTCAAAAAATACCATTAAATGCTATTTTTTCGCTTTTATGTCATTATGAAAATTAAAGATTATTGATTTTTTTTACAGGTATACATTAATAATTATTCTATATATTTTACAGATAAATTAAAAAATCATTTTTCTTTTTTTAATCCCGAAGCCTAAGATAAGATAAACACAATTTCTTTGTTACACAGTTTTTTTTTTCAAATGAATGTAACTGACAGGTAAACGTCATTGTCAAAAACTAATCACTTCAAATTAATAATAGTGACATATTAAATAAAGCAATAGTTATATGCAATGGAACATAATATAGTTTGAAGCATTACTAAATACATAGGTATGTATTTAAATTAATAAAAACTAAATATCGGGAGGTTTTGTGTTGGCCACATCAATTTTTTACACAATAAAAGTGTGAAAAAAAGATGCATTTTTACCTCTCGCTAAGAGAGGTATTGGATTCATGCTAAAATTCGCATATCCAGATTTTATTGAATAAGCACGATTTAAGGTCCCTAAAATCCGATTGTAACATTTTTAAAATGATGTCTGTGTGTGTGTGTGTGTGGATGTGTGTGTATGTCTGGATGTTGTAGACACGATTCCTCAAAAACTGTAAGACTTAAAAAATATTTAACTGCAGTTTTCTCAATTTGACATTCCTGGGAAGAGCTGAAAAGATTTTGGTAACAATTGAACAACCGGAAGTAGTAGTTTTTTAGAAAAATTCTTCTAAATATAATTTTTTGGGAGTTTTTTTTTTTTATTAAATATTGAAGAACATAAACTTCTCCATCTAATACACTTAAAATTTTTTAACAGTTAACAGTTTTAGTGACATAGCTTTTTCTGGGAAGTATATTTAATCTTTCTTATTGTTTTATTAATTAAATATTTGAAATTATAGGTAAAATTGTGGTAAAATATATATATCCATCAGAAAAACCGCCAATCAATTGTATGCAACTAGAGTAAAATATATACATACGAGTACATATTAAAAAGCCAAATACGGAGAAATGTTACTTTTCCTTTCTTGTTGCAAAAATAGCTAATCTACACAGACGAAAACTTGATTTATGGATCATATTATGGGCTGATTTATCTTCGGAATTTTGTGTATTTTCAATTTGGTTCATTGCTCTTATTTTCTTGTATCACTCCTACACGGTTAACGATAAAAAACGGACGATGAAAATACATGAAATTTCGGCTTATTTTACATTGTTTTTAAGTCAGTAAGTCAGCTGTAATCTTATAATTAGTTAATGATACAATAACATTTTTATAAGAAAATTTACTGAAACATTTTCTAGACCAACGCTATTTTCTTTTTCTTGAAATGAAGTATAATGAGTAGATTATGCATTTAATATAATTCATTACAATATAGTTGCACTTGGTAGCACAAGTAAGTATATGTTCATCGTAAGCCGGGTTCGCAATTCCTTGAATCGCGAATCGGCTGCTAATTTCACCTACGAGATGCCACTTCATGTACGCTGGCACTAGTCTGAAATTAGACTGTATAAACTTGGCTCCAATTTTCAGTCAATCTCAGAGTTCACAACTATGCCCTATTCTCTACAATACTCAATGGAACAGAGTATTGGGCTTCCAAATTATTAAGAGATGGCGCTGACGTCAAACGTCAAAATTCAACCGAATAGTACATTTTTCACTGGCTTCCATAAGAGTACAATTGGTGTGAGACTAATAGTATATTCCGAAACTGAACCAGTGATAACCGCGGTAACGGTCGTGGTTACTGAAAAAAATATAACCAGATGAAACGTTTCGGAACGACGTGGTTAAACTAGTAATATTTCTGTTTGAAATTGGCAATGGTTAGTAGGGTTATTTTATAACAAATGTTGGTGTTAATTCTGAAAATAATTACAAATTCTGTATTAAACATTTGTTAAATTATAATTTGCCGTTATTGCTACGTCTTTACATTGTTCGTAGCATTTATGGGAGTGTATTATTTGGTTTACAATATTTACACTACCAAATGCCTCGTTACAAATACCACATTTATGAATTAATTCTTGTTGTTGATTCTAAATAACAGAATAATGCATGAAAATTTTACAAGTACAAGTACATGATACAATATTATTTTGGTTCAAAATATATTTAAAAGTATTATAATGTATTAATGAATTAGAAAAAAAAAACTATTTTCAAATTTTATTTACCTCCATATTTGAAATATTCTCCATAATAGTGCAATTTTTCACTTTGCTAGAGAACGTGCCCTGACAATGTAACTACTTTAACTTTCTTTGACTCACTGCAAATAACTGTAAAACAAGTGCAGCCCTAAACTTTCCAAACATTCAAATATTCCCTCTTGTTTGCTCGTTTTTATATATCTGTCTCTTTCTAATTACCAGCCATAACCGAGGATAAAGCCTGGTTGCGCTGGTAACGAAAAAATAACCAAACCTTCAGTAACCGTGTTCCGATACTCCACCGGTTACTGAAAACAGTTACCGCGGTTACTCTGGTTCAGTTTCGGAATATACTATAATTTTCGTAGTTTTTAATTTAATTTCGGATTTAGTATAGTGTTTTTTTTTTTGTTAATTTCGGTAGAATTGAGTTTGATCTTTCTTGTAGTAACAATTTAGTGATAGTTTTAATAATATTTTAGTTAATAGGGTTAATTTTAGTATTTGTAGGTTGAGTATTTTAGTCATATTTTAATTAACAGTATATTAGTTTTTTTTAAATAAAAAAAAACATTTAATTTCCTTTATTTAGATTGTATTTCATTGCCGTAGTTGTACATATATTAATTTCTATATACATAGCTTTACTTTTATTTAATTGTTTTTCTTTCATAATGAACAATATTCTTTGCTTAGAGTTAGATACTATTTGTAGATTTGGGAATTGTAGTGTATCATCTAGAAATATGGTGGAAGGCCAGCAAGTAATAAATAGTGGCCACATAATATTATGTGGTAAATATTTTCGGAGAAAACTCCATCGTAACTTTAACCTATAAATTGCATATCTCCTAATTTGTTCATTAATTTTTTAAAAATCAAAAACTTACCTGTTATATTAGCAGTAATTCAGATCCTACTAAAATTCGTATACAAGTAAATACAATCCCTGAATAAAACAACCACCTTTGTACATGTACACTTCACTCAGTTCAGAAATCTGCCACCAGTGGCGCATTGTAATTTTGGAAGCCCAATGGGGGCTGTCAGGCAAAGCTATCGTACATGGCAGCACTCCAGTAAAAGCGATTTGAATGATTTAAAGCGGGGAAAATAATGACGGTTATTACGAATATTTTGATGCAAAAATAATCAGATAAAAATACATAAGAAACATTGTATCCAATTTAACAATAATTTTGCAACTCTTTTATTGCAATCGTAAATCCTTAACAATAAAATCAAATTGTCAAAATTTGACAGTGACAGTAGTGAGTCATCCGACAATATTTTCAGTTTACATTCTCTGTGGGTAAATACACATTATGGAAAATAATTATAATTTATGGTTCATTAATAATTTAAAAGAGGAATTACGGTTATACTTCCTATGAGCGCTGTTGGTTGTCAGATTTGATACCAGAATGTGCAATTGTAGACAAATTTTGTACTAGCGCTTACTTGCTCACATGCACATTTCATTGCTGAATCGCAGAGAGCTATTGTTGGAGTGGCGCCATTAGTTCATCAAAATCCCACTCACAGCTCTCATAGAAAATAACAATAACAAAATTGACCTTGAAACTTATTAGGAGGCGATATATTGCTTACTGGTACTGTAAAGTATTCTACAAGATGGCACTGCTAGGATTGTAAATAACCTTCATATATTTATTAACCATTTGTCAAAACAATAACATAAATTAACAATAAATTGGTAAAGTAATAATATTATCATTAATATAATCAGCAACAGCTTGCGACTGCAGCATAGTGAAATGATTTCCCTTGAAAACTTCGATTTTGTACTGTTTGCAAACCTACGAAACCATGCAATATATTTAATAACTATTTATTCAATGCAATGAGTGGAAAAAGTTAAAATTTATAGACAAGTGCAATAATTGACTATTTGCACGCATTGCATACAATATTTTTTCTACGGCCGGATTCGGCAAAATATACAAAATTAGATATTGTGGTTGCTTTGTCTCAAAGATGTAGATGTTTGCTCGTAATCCCATAGTTTTCATGGTGGTTACTTGCGTCAATGTGAATTAAAATAAAACTTTTTTATGTCCGTGTGCCTTTTTTCATTAAAATCGGTTTATAAAGTATGTATTTTTTTACGCTTGTATTATAGACATAAAAAAAATCGTTTGCAAGTAAAAAGTGTCCTATTTTACGAATAGGAAAGTCCTATATTTTTTACTCATGTTGTATAAATAACTATTTCGAACCCTTGAATAAAGACTCAATTTAAATTCTCGAAATACTTTTTTTGTCGAATTTTTGTACGCTTGAAGAAAAAATTATATATGTGTAAATATCCGCTTACCTTGTACAAACTATAACTGAAATCTTTGGTAGAAACAAGTGGCCGAAGTAATTTTATTGGTATGTTTAACATTTCTTCGCTAACAGAATATACTTGTATTAATTCCAACCTTTCGCGTAAAATATTTATGGTTTGAGTCATTTGTTGAGATTCAGAACGTGTCAAGTTTAAAAAATTAAGTGCTGTACTTAATCTGTACTTCCAGGCTTTGTTTTTACTCAAAATTTTGGTCAATATCTGCAATAAAAATGCTACAGTAACTATTTTTAATATTTTTGTAAAATTATACCTCTGGCTGATTGATTTTCAATAAATGTTGTATAAGAACAGAATCAAGTCCTTGGCTGGAAGTTTGTGTCTCATTTATTAGGTATTGAAGAGTACCGGGTAGGCCGTCTAACAAATAAAGTTGTACGTTGTTGCTACCTGCTTTTTTCTCTAATAGTTTTGCTATTTCCAAGGCGACAATACCACCGGTAGATACGCCAGCTATGTTATAAGGACCTTTCGGACACACCTCACAAATATGCTGAAAGATTATTACAAACCAGTTATAAGGTACTGGGTATTTCTATAAACGAGAACCACAAAATTTAAATAAAGGACCTAAAAATACGTGGACAGTTCATGTAAACAAATTTTCATAGATGCTTCGCTTTTTTTGCGTTTTTGCGTCGGGTTCGTCCATATTGATACATTTTGGACTTTTATGCTTAGGTCTGCCGAGTCTCTATACCTTTTCACCTTCAATTTCAGAAAAAGTAAATTCAATGTCGGAAAAGGTAAATTGATTATATTTATTCTGAAAATATACTTTTTCTGAAATTGAACTTGAAAAGATATAGAAATGGCGTGATTAAATGTATAGGGCCCAGATGCATAAAATATTGTTAACTTTAATCACAGTGTTAATTCTGATAAGGCTTATTTTCCAACGTATTTTAGATACGTATCCATAATTACAATGAGCAGTTAAACACATGATCAGCTGACAACATTTTACGCAACTGACCGTATATCTCACCTGAACTGCAGTTTCGGCAATATTTTCAACTGTCTGGCGCCTTTGTTGCGTATTTATGACATAAACAGGACACATAATCTTCATAATAGTCTTCTGAAGATACCTACAACTTATTCCCAACAACCCAGGCACCACAAACAACGGTGGCATCTCCCTCATTTCTCCACTACTAGCACTAGCAACCTTTTCTATAGTGACACTATCTACTAATTTTGTCTTCACTGATAGAAGCGACGGTACCGATGTTTCCAATAATTGGAAGTAATCTTTGAAAGAAAAGTTCTCTTCCACTGTTAGATGGTCATCGTCATCTTGAATAATCAGGTCTACTGTTGCGGACAGCGCGTGGCTTAAGAATGGAAAGGCATCTTCAAAGCGAGATGTTTTCGCATGACGGATAGTGCTTGTAAAAGTAGTTGGAGACAGTGTTGAAAGAGAATTTATGGTAAGGAAATGAATCAGTTTTGTATTGGGTGGTATGGCATTTTGAGAAATATTTTGAGAATTTGGAAGGCATATTATAGCTGCAACGGTTTTCAGTTTATTTGTTACTGGTAGATTGTCTGTAACATCAAATGTAATGTTCAAATTTCGAAGTTGTCGTTCTACAAATAACTTTTCTGAATTATTTTTCGGAGCTACTACAAGAATAATTTTTCTAGCGTTATGTTTCGCTAACCAAATGGAAGTTAAAATGATATGTTCTGTATCGCTATTAAGGCCGTACAGAACATACGGTTTATTTAAGTGACACTGATAAACTGATGGCTGAGAATATTGAATATTTTTTTGTTGCTCTGGCAAAATGGCACAACCACTAATTTGAGTTCCTGTTACATATCTAATAACATTTTCTATGGGTTGTTCATGTGTAAATATGTGCCTTCTAATTGGTTCAACTACAGAATTATCCAATCCCTGTTGTACTAGTTGATGTATGCGCTGTTTTTTATCTTCATCCCAATAGCAAAGTCTAGCTGGTATCACTGCAAACATTCCTCTACATCTGAGGAAGGTAGATAAACCTACAGTTTCTCTATTGACCGGCGCGTTTGGGTCTATTTCATCTTTCAACAGAACAGCTCTTCCGTAAAATTTAATACACCTTGCGCTGGCCTTAAAACGTTCTCCTTTACTACAATCTATTAAAACGTCAACACCTTCACCATGAGTAAGAACTATAACCTTTTGTTCAAAGTTGGAATTAGTGAAATAGAGCACCGTTTCATTATTAAGCATTTTCATATATTTTATAAGCACACTTTTTTGTTTTTCGTTTGCAACTGATGCTAATACTTTAGCCTTTAAGCTGAAAGCTACGAGGATCATTGCTTGGCCAAGTGCGGTGCAAGCATTGTGAATAAGAATTGTTTCTCCACCATCCAAAGTTGCTAATTCTACTAATGCGTAATACGCGAGCGCATATGGTACAGGGGCAGTTGCTCCATCTACAAATGACCATTCATTTGGCAAATTCCATTGGAAAATTGGATCTGGAGTAAGACTGGCGTTGCAGATACCCATTACTCGGGTGTTGGTGTCGCGTTTTGTGCCACAATAATCAACTAAGCCTAATTTAGGTATTGTGTCTTCGTTTGTTTCAACAGGAATAACTTTTGTAGAGTGTATTCCAATATATTTAACATCTACGTTATTTATTTTGATGTCAACAGTTTGGTTATAATTTTGTTGTTTCTCTTCGCTAAAATCTTTATCAGTTATACGAATATCAGTGGAATATCGGCTCCCCCATGTTCCGTAAACGTAAACAGAAACTGTTACATCCTGTTGGAAGATGCGACAGTAAAATAATTCACTTGGAGTGACTTTAGGTGCATTTTCATCCAAAATAAATAGAAATCTTGCTTTATGTCCTCCTTTTAATTGTTGAACAGTTCTTATAAAACCGTCTACACCATTTATTGGTAAATATTTGCAAATTATATAAACCCGCCTATTAGAATTTTCTAAATTTGTACCCAGCTCTTGCATCCAATCTAAGGCTGAGTTTTCTGTATCATCATAATTGATTATTCGTTTATTTATGTGAACTATTTCTGGTTTTTCATTATTTATTTGTTTTAAAAGGCGAATGCCATTATTATTTGATGTTAATATTTGAATCAGATTTGAATTTCGTACATTATCATCACTGTAAAGAAGAATGTAAGTATTGGGGTTATTTTGAAGATATTGTAAAGTATTTTCTACAGAAGATACAACTAATAGTTGAGCCGTTGGTAGTTCACCAGTAAAGTTGTCAATATCATAAATTTGTAAACGTGGTACATTATTTTGTTGACCAATTTGTCTTAAGATGTTGTGAATAGGTTTCGTCGTCTTATTGTTGCAAACAATCTACAAAATATGATTATAATGTTACATTTGAGTTCTTTTTTGTCCCGAAAGAATTATTTTGCAGGTAAAATGATTTGTTTTTTTTAAATTTTTCTATTACTTACCACTTTAAATTCCGCGCTATTGTCTAATCCTCTTTTCACAGTCTGCAAACACGCATCTACTACAACTCTGATATCTTCATTCATGTTCTCTGCAATGAATCTCGAAGCAGTCGCCCTCAAAATCGGTCTAGCAACTCCCAAAGGTGAAGAACATTTAATGTGTTCTAGAAGCATTATAGGACTCCAAATTGAGTTCAGAGGACCCGTGTAGCGCACAGGGATCGGTGTATCTTCTTCGGGGATGTTCTTGAAGTTGAAGAACATATGGCCCATGTAACACGGCAATAAAATATCGACAGGAATGCTAGGGTGTAGAATATGAGCGTGGAAAATTGAAGTGGCGAAAGAAGCAAAGTTGTTTTTCCATAAAATGGTGGCTTCGAGGCCTGAAAAGTGGAAAACTGATGAAGATTTGGGAAGGCGAGAGGTATAATGTTACAAGTAAAACAATTTAGCAAATGCGTACTGATAAAAAGTAGAATAAATAGGTGTTGCAGTTAAATAACGTCATTAGTGATACAATTAATAAAAATTAATTCAAATACTCGTAATTAGAACCCTTTTGATTATATAATAAATAATTATATTATTAACCATATAGTGTTCAAGATCGAGGAATATGCAAGCCGTGCATTGGGACATACGCGACACAGCCTATGCAAGCCCATGGCCTGTGGCAATATACCTATTAAAGTATATACCGCTGAAGAGCACACAGGAAATGTCCGGAACATCATGTATATCTGCACTCTTCTGGTTTGGACACTACCCCTTGCGCGCATGCGCCAACTGCATTTGATTCAGTGATTCTATTGGTCAGGAAGTTTGAAGTTTCAGTGAAAGGGAAATGGAATTGAGGGAATGCTACTTCCACATGTTTAGGTGTTTATGAATTTTGTGTATGTTTATCATTTCTATATTACATCTCATTGTAATCACTTGAATATTATACAGGAACAAAGCTATAATATTAAACATTTCAAATAAATTTTTAAATATTATGAATAAATATTTTTTTACACGCGACCAAGTATGAAAAATTTCATTTACGGCATTCCATTTTCTTCCCCAAAAACAGAATTTTAACCATACAGATATTCAAATAACGGATTTTCCTAATTTAATACAGGTGTTCCCTAATCTCTTTCTCCAATTTTATAGAATTTAAATCCTACAGCTATTCAAATAAAGTATTTTCCTAATCTTTATCAGTTGTTCCCTATTATCTTTCTCCAAATTTTGCAAATGGAATTTTAACCTTTTATCCTTTTATACAGAAATTCGTTTTCTTAATCTTCTGCAGGTGTTCTCTTTTGAGAAAAATCAGAATGTCCTATATTAATTTATTTCATTATTAAATAAAATAATCTAATATAAAAATTTATAATTATAACCAATATTTTTGAAATGTCATATGAATCATATGTCAGATTCAAGCAGCGCGAAGACGCCTACCATCACGCCTACCGCCTGTGCGCGCATGCGCTTGTAGACGTGTGACGTGTGTCCAAACGGTAGAAAAGGATGGAGATATTAATGTCCCGGATACTTTCCGCTTATACGAGAGATACGGGTTCAGCGGTATATAGTTTAGTAGGTATATTCCTGTGGCCGTGCACGATTTTGTGCTCCGTATATTGAGACGGACTTTCATGTGTATGTGTGACTCAGTTCAGCATGAGCAAAAGTGTATGAGAAGCTTACTGAAACAGCGAGAAAATATTCCATTTTGTTATAAATGATCCGGAATATTTCAAGTTAAAATTGATGGATGAAAGATGGAATTTTCTTTTCATTTTGGTAAGTTGTAAGTTCGGTTTCAAAAACCACGTCTGAATCTTTTTCGGCTTTATAATCCAACAAAGTAGCCGTCTAATAGGTAGGCCTTGTATTCAAATAAAATCGTACTTTTTCACGCACAATACGAATATAAGTGACAGACACAAAACTATTTGGCAATATGCGCTCATATTATGTTGCACATACAGATTTTCATTTGAGTTGCATGCACTGTCGTCTACATGGGCTGTGTCGTATGTGTCCTAATGGCCCGCCTTGCTTAAATCTCACTTACATTTATTTTTTGTATAGTTATATAAGGGAAGGAGCTTACTAGAAAACTGTTAGGTGATCGAATTCAAAATTTGAAAAAACACTAGATTTTGCTAATATTATTTAGAGACACTTGTAGCATTCTTAATTCGTATACACAACTTATCGTCAAACATATTATGCATATAAAAGTAACATTCTCAATTTTTATTTATTGTTGCCAAGTTAATAAACTGCAGTAGTAAGAACGCACTTTACTTCAGAGGAAAAAATATAACGAAACGTAACTGAAAAAAGTGAAAAGTACGCTGTGTTTACTGAATACATATCGTTCATTCAAATCATAAATTTTATTGCAAATTGCAATTTTGTAAGTGTCTATTAACTAATTAATTAAAGCAGATTGACACACCTAGGAATGGGTAATGCCGTGATGATATATTTATTTAATTCTTTTATTTGAAATGTGATTTGAACAAATGATCTGCATTTATGAAACACACCTATTATTTTGCACAACGTACTTTTCACATTTTGTAGTAAACTTTCATTAATTTTTTCTCTCTGAATTAAAGTGTGTTCTTACTACTCCAGTTTATTAACTTGGCAACAATAAATGAAAATTGAGAATATTACTTCCATAAGTATAATATTTTTGAAGATTATGTTTTGCATATGAACTAAGAATCTCTTGCACCTATTTTATTGCAACGAACTGTATGTTGGTTTATGTACGTAATTAAATAAACATGAAATTATAAGGAATATTTTATATTTTCCCTTACCATTTTTGTAAATGCGTACATCTGTGATAGCCCGATATATTCCACTCAACTCCAATCCTCTCATAGCTAACTCTCTATAAATTTCATCCCCATTTAGTTTAAACAATTCCTCTCCTAATAAATTTTCATTTCTGTTATCATCACTCATTTTCTTCGCCAGTGTTTTCAATTCCCTTTTTTCTGGCACAGTTGCATACCCTGCAGCTATCGCTTCAAATTGATCAGTAACTTCAAATTTCCCTGTAGCTTTTTGCACCATTATCCTTATAGAAGAATTGTTTTCGTTTCTTCCGAGAAGTCTGTTTCGTTGAACGAAAAAATTGGTGATTTTTATCGCGTCGACTTTCTTGATATTATTTAGAATTTCCCATACAAGAGGTAGGTATGCAGTTGCTGGTATTACTGGTGAGTTATGTATTCTGTGATTGGTTATGTCTCTCAACCAATCACTATGTAAATCGAGGGAGAATATTTGTTCACAACCGCTGTTGTCAAACTGGTGGACACCTGATTGCCATATTTCATTGTGAATCCATCTTACTAAAGGTGTAATACTTGGAGTCCCTCTTGGGGCTATAACATTCCTCGGATGGATATCTTCATATAAAGACCTCAAATCCATCTGAACTCCAGATAAATACAACTTTCCGATCGCGGTAAACAAAAATTCTAATCCATTTTCATATCCGCGTTTTGTCAGAGTGACGTTAACACTATCGTGATGAACGCTACGTTTTAAAATGGCTTGTAACAATCCATGTGGAGCGATTTCTATCAAAACGCTTTCTTTTGGAATATGTTTCAATGCTTCTTCGAAATAAACAGGGCTTAATAAATTGTTAGTGAGGTATTCTGCTGAGACAGTTTGAGCGAGATCGGTCTGCCATTGGGCTTCTGGTACGGAAGAGCTCAACCATTTGGAAGAACGCTCTTTAGGGTCGGTGATAAGAGAGTGTAAATATTTTAGTAGTAAGGGTGCAGCTGGTTTGATGTAACGGCTGTGATAAGCGATACCTGCTACATTTACTAATCGCGCGAATATTCTTTCATCCTAGAAAGAAATAAATAATTGATGCATTTCAATTCAAAGGAATCCTTACTGCCAAAGATGAAGAATATTGCAACAATATGGAGTTATCTATATTAAGAGAAGGGGGTATGAATGGGTAGAAACGTCTAAAAATAGACGAACACCGATGATAAGGTCACAATGTGTATTTACTATTATGTTTTAAAAACTTTTGTAATTTTTTAAATATACCTATACTAGACATATGCAGTTGCGTCTAGCCGGTGCAATAACTTGTCTTGCTAAATATATACGATTATTGATATAGTTTCATGCAACATTCACCTTAATTTTATTTTAATTGTAAAATGTTAAAATAAATTGACTAAATATATGTAATATAACAATAACCAAACCTAACGCACAAAATAATAATTTTATACAAATAACACACGCTATCAAAGGTGCGGACTCAATACCTATATCGTATATGTTCGGTGAGACAAGTTATTCCACGGGCTAGATGCTAGTATAACTTGCTTACTTGTAGCTCTTTCACCACCTTTTCCATGTCTTCCTTGGGTCCGCTAAGAGTACAGCTGTTAGGCCCATTGTGACATGCGATATCTATAGAGGGATGTTTGTGTACAATATCCACGGCTTCTGTAGCGCCCACACCTATTGCAGCCATCAATCCTGGGATCAATTCTGTTTCTAGTGAAGCCCTACCACGATAATAAGCGCTTAAAATCACTTCCTCGGCTGTTGCACAACCGTCCGCATAAGCGCAGCCTAATTCACCGACGCTGTGTCCTAAAATACCATCAGGAGTTATACCCAGAGAGAAGAGAAAGTCCGTAAGGCCAATCTAGAATACAGAAAAGTGAAAAAAAAAAAGAAAACGCTTAGAAGGCTTGTATTTTTAGATTTTTACTTACTTGTACTGCGGCAATTGCGACAAAACTGTTCAAAATATTATCAAACAACGTCTCATCATCGCCTGTAATAATGTTCATCAAATCCACATTGAATGGTTTCAAGGCATTTGCGCATTTCTCCACCGTTCTTGCAAAAATTGCCAATTTTAACAAAGCTTTTCCCATTCCTAACCACTGGCTTCCCATACCCGAATAGATAAACCAAACTGGCCTCGTAATATTACTGTAGTATGACGATTCATTCTTAAAAGTATTATCAGGATTTTTCACAACATATCCGCGGTATAAATATCCCGTAATATTAGTCGTAAATGTTCCGTTGATTAGATTTGTGTAATCAATGTTGTCTTCAAAGTTTTTGATGCGTTCAATAAGGTCTTTGATGCCGTCTTCGGATCTAGTGGACATTATATGTAAAAGTGGAAGTTCTATAGGTTTTTCTATTGCTTGAGAATTTTTTTCTACTGGATTTCTTTTTAATAAAACATGGCCAAAAGCACTGGCAATGCCGAAACTATTAACAGCTGCGTATGTACCATTCCAAGGTGTATTTTCTGTAACTATTTTCAACCTTCTATCTGTTAGAGCTGGTACATCAGTTCTCGGTTTGTCAGTGTGCAAGTTCGCAGGAATAGTACTACATTCCATAGCAATTATTGTTTTTACTATACTTAAAAGCGCATCTGACGCTTCTGTATGTCCAATATTAGTTTTCACAGCACCTAACAATAATGGACTCTGCCTGTCGCCATTATTAAATACGTCATCAATTAAATTAAGTTCAATTTTGTCCAATTCTTTCAAAGCAGAGCCATAAGTTTCAACAAAACTAACTTGAGTGGGGTCAACTCCACAATTTTGGTAAAAATTTTGAAGAAATCTCCTTGCTGGGTCAATATCTATCTTAATGAACTGTCCCGGTCGATATCCATTGAATAAAGAATCAACATTAACAAGAGTACAGTATCTTCGTCTTGCTTTATCTGCACGTTGAAGAAGAAAGACGCAAGTGGCATCACTTCGAGCATAGCTGAAGAAAAGAAAGATAATTAGCCTATGTATGACGTCGCTTTTTAACATATAATTTAGAACGACTTCCCGTAACAACTTCGTATCTGCTAGTTTATATGAGATTGTTGGGATATGTAATATTATACTATTGGTAACACTGTGTAGCAGTCAGTCTTGTCTTTAGATTTCTGGTCCGTGGTCTTGTCTCTCAGCCAGTAACGCCAACGCACGAAGTGCAATCTGTAATCTCTAATTTTCAACTGTTTAATATAATTTAATAATTTAAATTCATTGTGAACTACTTTAAAACTTTCTAATTCCACTTTCTCAACAGAGATCATCAAACATTAGTACCAGTCAACTTGGAGGTGTAGTATGCTTCCTGAAATCTAATTATTAATATCCTTCCTAAACGAATGCGTCATTTAGATAATGTAATTTAGGATTTGGTAATGACAACAGTGCAACTTTAGTCGTTCAAACACCGGTTGAAAGATATTTTTAATAAGTGAAAACGGTCTTACCCTTGAGCGTTTTCCATAAAACTGTTGGTAACACCATCACGAGAGGTAACGCCCAAGTGTTTGAAGAGGTATGTTGGGCTACTGTTCATGGTAAGATTGGCAGAACAGACAATAGCAGCTTCGCAGTTTCCGGTACGAATGGCATCGTATCCATGTTGCAAAACCTATTGAAGAAAGGTGATGACATTTATAATCTTCCATACTGTGAGAATCAATAAAGTCAATCTACTATAGTCAGAAAAAATGACTGTCGGGTCCAGCGCGTGTCAACAGGTCATTACTTTC
This sequence comes from Ophonus ardosiacus, assembly GCA_943142095.1. Taxonomy (NCBI): domain Eukaryota; kingdom Metazoa; phylum Arthropoda; class Insecta; order Coleoptera; family Carabidae; genus Ophonus; species Ophonus ardosiacus. The sequence continues at coordinate 82,011,495 of OW964823.1, forward strand.
GCCGTTCTGTTGAAATGAAAACATGCTCTGTATAATAAAATAAAATTACTGCTCCTTTAATATAAATACTGTTTTTGTTGAAATAATTTCTTATGAGAATGAAAACTGTAGTTCCAATAATTATTTCATACAAAAATATCATTTTTATTAAAGGAATATAGTCGGAAAAATTGACTCTGTCGGGTCCAGCAATAAAATATAAATATCACTGAAATATATACTAACTGGAACTCGCATACTCTACCTATCAGTGTACGCTGCACTGAAGCCCCATTGAACAATAATGGCTGGTCCTGTTCGCCCACCGAACCTAGCCGAATAATTTGTATCATAGCTGATCGCTTTATTTTCATGTTTATGCTTCATTTTGAGGTTTAATCAACGAGCTATAAGTAAATATAGAGTGGCGCATCGCATGCTGAACGCGTACTGTACCCGTACACAGTTGAATGCTTAGGTCGGCGGCCATTACTATAAGTGAGCGCTCAGCTCAGACACTATACGTTGTTTTTCTCAGCGCTTATTGCACTATTTATTAAAAATGCCCGCAAAGTGTGTTGTTCCTCAGTGTGGAAACAGACAAATTAGAAATAGTTACAAGTCGTTTCACAGGTAAATTTTATATTCAAAAATTTTAACTCAAAGTTTTAATTAGCGACGGATTTACGATTTTACCGCCTGTAGTCTGATAATAGTTTCTCGCCTAAATCCAACAACAAATATAATCAATTTATTTTTATGTAATTACTGATATTTATTATTACAATCAAATTTTCTTTATTGAAACAAAAATTTCTGTTGTTATTAAAATAAATACAAGAACAATTATTATAGGTAATCAATTTTTTGTGTAAATAGTAGGACTGTTTCTACAGATATGCAAGGAACTAACATTCGACAATTTTTGACCAAAACAATTGAAAGGTCAATAAAAACATTATTTTCTATTTCATATATGTAGTGATTATTTTCACAATATTGTTTATTTTATTTAAAGAATATGTTTTTGTTATTGTATTTTATGTTATATTTTTTATATACGTTATTATTGTCATAATAAAATATATAATTTAATTTTCAATATTTTCGTTTTTATGTATCTATCTACCTACCTTGCTACTTTTTCAATATATTGTATTACTGCAGTTACATTTTTCATATTAATTGTTATTTATTAACCTAAAATATTATAACAAAATAAGGATTCACAGTAAAAATTCTTAAATTATATTAATTTATCAATAGTTTCACATCATCCATATTATATATCTGTGAAACTAAATATGTATTAATTTATTTATTTATTTCGAAATATGATATATGTCAGAATAAAACTTTTCGCCACAAATTGCATTATTTATATTTATAATTCTAACATAAAAGGTAAATTATTTCGCTAAAAATAATTCAGAAATATTACTGGTAGGCTGCAACCTGCCTGGCAGGTTATAGTAGACATGGCGTCCAAGTGTGTACGGCCAGCAGCGCTCATCCGCCACTCTATATTTACTTATAGCTCGTTGATATACTCTTTCATTAATAGTTCCAATAGTTCTTAATGACATTTCGCATACTAATATCAATGCAGAAAGGTCAACATTTTTGGCTGTTGTAGAAAAAAAAAATTGGGCTTTATATCCTGCATTAAAGCCCACGTAACAAAACTGTACCCTTTATACTCAGACGTCACCCCCACGCATTCTTCAGGTAGGTACCCAGTATTGGATAACTAAAATCAAGTGATTGAAAGTAAACTCTCTTCAAAATAACATCACAAAAATGATACTTATTATAAATACGCTTGAACCTGTTGGTTTTCTACATGCAAAATGAAATATTACACAAACAATTGATTTCACTCAACTGGGTTGCTAGTGTTTATATACTTTAAACGCGCATTCGACACGGTATGCCATGAAAAACTCTGGTTTAAATTATATGAAGCTGGTATTAGCTCTAAAATAATCCGTTTACTGCAACAATTTTACTCAAAGGCTGCCTTGCAAATTCATGTGAACGGTGAATGTTCTACTCCAATTAATATCACAAAAGGCGTACTCCAGGGGGAAATATTAAGCCCAATGTTATTTTCTATATTTGTGAATGATTTAGAATCCTACTTCCGCGAAAACAATCAAAAAGGGCTAAACATAGATTGATATAGCGATATTATACTAATAGCATATGCCGATGACATAGTCATTCTTGGAGAATCCCCCATTGATATGCAACGAAAACTAAACATACTTCAGTCTTACTGTGACCAAAACTTACTTCAAGTGAATACCCAGAAAACAAAGATCTTGCCGTTTTGCAAGGGTGGACCTAAACCTCGTATAAAATTTACATATAAAAATGAAACTATCGAAATAGTAAATAAATTTAATTACCTTGGAGCAATCTTCAATTCATCTGGCAAATTTATGGAAGCGGTCAAATTTAATATGCAAAAATTTGTCATTGCGAACCAGAATGTCAAAACAATACTAATAAAAAGCAAATCAAAAAATTGGCTAGAAAAAACTAAACTGCTAAATACTATTATAAACGCTTCAGTTTTATATTCTTCTGAAATTTGGGGTTTGAGATATATTACTCAATTAGAAAAATGTCAAGTGAAATTTATAAAAAATTTACTACTTTGTCCTTTGCATACCCCTGATTTTATTTTAAGACTGGAGGTAGGGATGGAGCAATGGCATGCAAAATTTGGAAAAGGGCTTTGGTTTGGTGGAAAAGATTGTTGTTTTTACCGGATAGTCGATTTGTCTCGTTAGTTTATAAACGCTTATATGACCTGGATAAAAATTATAGTCATAATAAAGTTGAATTTAACTGGGCAACTCAGATAAAAAACTTTCTCTATGAGCACGGATTTCAAGACATTTGGGAAAGACAATATATTACAAATGAGAATATCAAAATTGTCATCGAAAATTTATCATTAAAGTTGCGTCAACAAGATTACGATAGATTGCAAACACTGAGGTATAATTCTTTTTATAATATCATTAAAACAAATACCACAATTGAACCTTATTTGATTAATAATATTTGTTTCACTAAACAACAAATTATAAGTCAAATTCGCCTATCATCAAAGAAAGGTTTACGAATACTATACAAAAATATTAAATATACCTTAGATGGCGAAAATATTTGCTCTATTTGCAACCTTCATAAAAACGAAGACCTTTACCACTTCTTTAAAGATTGCCCAATATATGCACCTTTTCGAAGTAAATTTTTAAATCAATTCGATATTAATATCATTACAATGGAAAATATACATTATCTTTTTGCAAATCTTACAAAAGAAAAAATTAATAATCTAGTATATTTTACAATTTCAGCGCTAAGAATGCGAAGTTTTTTCATTAATGAATGATTTACTACTTTAGATTTCCTTATATACAATGTACATTTAATAAGCAATGTGATACAATAAGTGAGTTTATTTTCAATGTATGCAATATTATTTCTATATACTCTGTATTCATTATCATAATGTGATTTATAATATGTTACCAATCATTGATATAAAACTTGTAGCTTAATTTAAAACTAATTTAATTGTTATAATTATTGTTACCACTCCATTTGTATAAGGGTTGTCCTTTAAAACAAATAAAGAATCTAATCTAATCTAATATACTTATAGGGCACAATTATAGGTGTATGTATAAAATAGTTAAGTATTAATTTCTTACTTGCATACCGCCTAGCCAAGACGCATCACACGAGTAACTCGGCCCCATTGAATGCAACCAATAGCTAATTTTATTTGCTAGCATAGCCCTAGATTGTCCCATGATTGCGAAACCGTCAGGCATAATTTCGAACATCAACGAGTCGTGCTCAGATATGGAGGAAGCCGCGGCGACGAGTACACGACGTCCACGAAAAGCTGCAGGAGTCATGCCAGCGTCCAAGATAGCCTCTAGAACATTCTGAAAGAGCATACGCGTCATTGGGTTCAAGTAGACAGCCTGTTTGCGATGGGTGGCGAAGAAACTAGAGTCGAAATTGCTAAGTTCGGAGACATTACCGGCACGATCGCAAACGTCCATGGTATCTGAAAGAAGAATATTATTGTAGAAAGTAAAATAATTTCAATATATATATACAGGTGTAAATTTAAAAAAAATTACGAATTTTTTGATACCAAACATATTACATTTCTGTTTTATATAAAGCCAGAAAATAAATTTAAAAATTTGCACAATGAGCCTGTTTCACTCACATTTTTCAAAAACTATTTTAAATGAAAGTTTATGGAATGATTTTCTTAGTAATAATTTTTATTTTAATAATTTGTTGTTATTTGTGGAAATAATTAAATAAAAAGATTGGCGTCCTGAAAAACTACCCCCCACTCGTGTCTCAGGACGAGCTTACGCTATCTATATTTTAAATACCATTTAATATAATTTAACGAAATTTGGTATCTAGGGGTTATCCAACATGCCCGTTTTAACTAAAATATTTTCAAAGCAGTAGCACTTCCGGTTTGACCGGAAATTGACCTCAACTTTCTTATTTTAAATGGAATACGCTATATTTTATTTTATCATTGAATCCAGCGGAAAATTTTACATATGAAGCAATAAAAACATTTTACTCATGATCAACTACTTCCGGCGTTATTCAACTTTTTTTGATTTTTTGTCTGAAATCCGGCACATTTTCAAAACTCTGTATATCGGGAACAAGATCGAATTTTTATAATCTGAAAAAAGCCGAGACTTTAAGCTACATTATCCATAGAAGGATCCTCGATTATTTATAAAAATGTGACGGGTACGTTACACCAAAATTACAGTTGACAAACTTCAAAAAAGACAATTTTTTTAAATGGAACCCCCCGTTTTTTATTACATAAATGTGTACTACGACAAAAAATAAGGGTACTTTATGTAACATGTCCTATGTTGAAAGTTGATAGAATTTCAGTAAATTAGAAAAACATGTAATCTGGGTATAATTATTTTATTAATACGGATAAGTAAGCCATGGAAAAAACAAATAAATTCTAAATACAAAACTATGATTAATTTAATACATATTCAAACTGTCCTCCATTCATATGTAAATTATCTAAGAAATCAAGTAGATGAATTTGTAAAAACAAACATTGTTTTTCCATGGCTTATTTATCCATATTAATAAAATAATTATACCCAGATTACATATTTTTCTAATTTACTGAAATTCTATCAACTTTCAACATAGGACATGTTACATAAAGTACCCTTATTTTTTGTCGTAGTACGCATTTATGTAATAAAAAACGGGGGGTTCCATTTAAAAAAATTGTCTTTTTTGAAGTTTGTCAACTGTAATTTTGGTGTAACGTACCCGTCACATTTTTATAAATAATCGAGGATTCTTCTATGGATAATGTAGCTTAAAGTCTCCTTTATAAAAGGCTTTTTTCAGATTATAAAAATTTGATCTCGTTCCCGATATACAGAATTTTGAAAATGTGCCGGATTTCAGACAAAAAATCAAAAAAAATTGAATAACGCCGGAAGTAGTTGATCATGAGTAAAATGTTTTTATTGCTTCATATGTAAAATTTTCCGCTGGATTCAATGATAAAATAAAATATAGCGTATTCCATTTAAAATAAGAAAGTTGAGGTCAATTTCCGGTCAAACCGGAAGTGCTACTGCTTTGAAAATATTTTAGTTAAAACGGGCATGTTGGATAACCCCTAGATACCAAATTTTGTTAAATTGTATTAAATAGTATTTAAAATATAGATAGCGTAAGCTCGTCCTGAGACACCCTGTATACTTATTCCGTTTCTTCTGGCCAGTGTATTGCGAGGGACAGTCATAGCACGATATTTTGTATATTACGTGTATCCTGTAATCAACATCAATATGGCTTTTTTTATCTTACAAGTGGGATAATGCATTATTAACATACTTCTGTGATTAAACAACTCAAAGCCTCGTTGTGCAAACTTCACGCGCGTAATAATGTTGTTATCTCACTAGTTACATAAATAACTAGTACTATTACCTTTCCATTTTGCAGTGTCTATTCCATCTGTATGTTCAAACAGTATCTTCTGCAGTTCTTCAACATTCTTCGATTTTGGAAAATATCCTCCGATACCGGAAATTACAATTTCAACGTCTCCTTGAGCCACAACCATTTTGAAACTAGTTGTTCACCTGTAATAATAGAAATAAATTTGAACTAAAGAAAATATTACTTATATACTTACAATCTGCATAAATTTAGAATAAAACCGAATCTAATAGAATAGTTTATTTTGTCTATTATGTAATTTGCAAGGATATTGTCTATTCTTGGTATTAAGACATTTATTATTCACAATTTTTTTTTCTGAAGAAGCACTGTAGCTGTAGAGAATTTTATAGTCATCAAATTAGATAATAACTATTTTTGCCTAATGCAAATAAGTGAAGAGATATTTAGAAAAAACCGCTTTTTTGCGCCTTTTTCTCAAGTTGGCGGTGCTTCCCAAAAGCCCTCGAGGGGGAAAACTTGCATTTTTTGTTGAGACCTCTAAATATATAACATACCCAAAAATCAAAAATACCAGACCTTTTGCAGGGTAAATCTACTTAATGACTGAACTAAAACTCAATGGGCCGAATTCAGCACTCTTCTCTAAACCCTTCATTAAACCTTCTTTAACTAGAGAAGATATCAGTGCTTAGTGATGGTCTTAATTAAGGTGAAATTCAACAATATTCTTTATACTTTCTTTAACAAATGATGGTCTTTGTCAAAAGTACGAGTACATGTGGCAACACTGCAACCGTTTCAACCGCCATATTGATTTGATTGTCAAATACGGTTTACCGCGCATACTCTTTCATATTTAGATAGTAAAAAAATCGGAATTTTAAACGATTATAATTGTAAGTATTAATATTATTATACTTAACATAACGTTTACTTATAAAATAATGAAGAAATCATAATAATCTCACTTATGTTTCTATATTTTAGATGTCTGATAAAAAGAGAATCTCTAACTTCTCTGAAGAAGAAAAAAATGTATTATTGGGTTAGTGAAAGATAATTCTGAAATTCTAGAATCAAAAAGCTGCGACCCGAAAACTTTTTCAAAAAAAATGGAAGCTTGGAAAGATATTTCCGCCATTTTTTTTTTTACTAAATACGAGTTTAGAGACTGTCCCTGTCATCTTTAAGAAATTGACTATCATTAAGCAGTTAGAGAAGCTTCATTAACGCTAATCAAGACAGCTGAATACAAATATTTAGAGAAGCTTCTCTAAGATGGCTAATGAAGCTTCACTAACTTTAGAGAAGAGTGCTGAATTCGGCCCAATGGCTAGAAAAGTTTGTTTGGAAAGTGGACATGGCCTACCTCAACAAAACATGGCGGCGTGACGTCACACTTTCCTAGACTATTGAATGATGATTCTGATAGGGACGTTATTTGGGACAGGTTATCCAATGAATCGGCAAAGTTATTTGTTTTTGGAGTTTATTTGTTATCTTTGATAATCTGTATTTTATTTTACGACCTTGTATTTTGCCATGTATATCTTGAGTCATCTAAATTACTTCACCAATTTCTTCCGTATATTCTATTACTGTATTGTATGTTTGACTGGCATTGGTTCCATGTGTATTTATGAGGATATCTTTCAGCTGTTCATAGTTCAATATATAATTTGCTTGGTTTTCATGGATTATTGTTTAATGAGGTGGATAGTGCTTCTTCTTTTTCTTTTTCACTATTTTCTGTCTTCTTCTTCTTTGGTGCTATGGTTTTATTTTTTGTTTTTCCTGTGTCTTTTTCATTTTCGGAACTGGTTGATGGTAATCTTTTTTGGGCTTGTTTTGCATTGGTATTCATAGATGTTGGAGAACTTGTGTAATTTGTTTCTGTGTTTGGTTGTGAAAAAGTGTTTGGCTGGGTGCATTACTAGTTGTTTGACAAGTTCGTCTAATAATTGTGTGGGCTGGGAAATAGGAGTGGTAATTGAAGAATCTTTTGGTTTTTCAGTGTTGTTGGTATAATGGGGGATTACACCATTTTTTTTTTATATAATTTTATCTGAAAATATTAGGAAAACTAAGACTATTGATGAAAATCCAGTGAAAAAATTCTTATTAATAAGCGAGTTATGGTCTCCCGAATTTTGAAAAGATTGACGTCACGTCACATTTATGTGTTTTTATATCAAATCTGTTTTCATCATGGACCTAAATGTTCTTGAAATATATGCTATTTTAAGTTATATTTACATAAAAATAAATGAATATTATAACACTGTATAAGTATACATACTTTATAATTACAGGTGTATTTAAATTATTAAGTTTAATGCAAGAAATTTATGTTAAAATAAAAACTGTTTGGAAACTGTAGTACAGGAATGTTAGCCCCTCCTTTCGAATTTGAATTTCTTAACTTCCATTGGTAGTAATCCCACCTCCTAACACGCTATTTGTAATACATGTATAGGCGGTTTCTCGGTCGCCAATCAAATTATTTTCATATTAGTGTTGAAGCGTTATAACAAAAAACCCTTTATTTCCGAAATATCTCAATTATACCATTTCATTTTTTTATTAATATTCGTTACTCAGCATATACATTCGTATTTTTTTACTATTTTCCTTTAATTCGATTAAACCGTAATCCCCCATTGTTTATTGTAGTGTCATTATTTATATCTGGGATATTGATACTGTTTTTGCATTTGCTTTCTGTATGTCGTATGGCGTTGCATTTTTTACATGTTGGTACATCGGTAGATAGGAAAATTCTATGTTCAGTATTCTCATGTATGATGATTATCGAATCGGGAACTTTTTGTTTTTCGCTTTCTGGAATATAAACTTGTCTCCTGAAGCTGAGAATATGAGCATAGTTTGTATCTTGAAAACCCGCTTTTAGGCTGTTTATTGGGGAGATTGTTTTAATATTAAGTCTCTTCAAATTTTCATTAATAATTTCATTGGGTATAGATGGGCATACGTTAGTTATAATAAGTCGTGTAGCTGGCGTTATGTAACGTCTAATTTCTGTAATTGTGTTTTGTACAGTTATTTTATCGTGAGATTTTAAGAGATTGTTAGAAAGTCTGGATACATGAGTAATGTTTTCTGGTCTGGTAATTTCTCCTACCGCAAAAACATATTCCTTCAATGGGATTTCATTCGTTGAGTTTATGATGATGGCTTGATCCTTCTTTGGATAAATATGAGTGTTGATATGTTGTTGGTTAGTTGACTTGTTTAAATTTTGCGAGGTGCGGTCAGCGTATGTGTTTGCCGTATTTTTGTTGAAACAGCGCTCATCTCTGCGAGCGAACTTGGCTTGAATGGAGCAGCTTCCTCTTCGGCAGATTCCTAGCTGGATGCTAACATCTAGCGTGTAGATGAGCGGCAGCGTTTGCTACTTGCTTTAAGAGGTCGCTGATTTTTTTTGTGAAGTTTAAGGGTTAGTTTTCATGTAAGGGTAATAATGGAGTGTGAGGTGTATTTTTGTGATAGTTTAGGTGAATGATGTTTATGATGACTTTATGGTATACGATTAGTACCTTAAAGTGGAGTAGTTTTAGAACTGGCACTGTCACTCTGAGAACACATGTGATTCGTAAACAATTAAGGTAAGACTGTGTTCACAATTTAAATCACATTTTATAATTTATTGTAATTAGTAGCTGCATTACTTGCAACTTCATCTAAATAACTGAATATTAAAAATTGCATAGTTTAGAATAAATGTAGGTCGATTCAATGATTGCTTTTTATTTATAGATTATTTATTCATAGTTAATGTATGTATACAAAGTAGGAATGATGATGGGTAACCGGGTACTCGGAACCTACCCAATAATAATGTACCCGGGTATAAAATTTCTTACCCGATTACCCGAAGTATACCCGCTGCCCGTTAATTCCCCGATACCCTTTAATTATCCGAACAGTTTTCAGCAGCCGGAAAGACTGTATCTAAAAGGAGAGCTTTTAATTACCATACCATAGGTAATTAATATAATTTGTGTTAAGATTTTTATAGAGATACAGTATATTATTTATTTGTATTACTTTTTATTTAATAAATATATGTAAACTATAATTATGAATTTTATTAAAAAGTAAACTGCTAATATAAGGGTAAGTAGTAATTAACAAATTAACGAATTATGTATATGTACTTAAAAAATAACGGGTAATTCAAGGGTTTCGGATAATTAACGGGTAAAGGGTACTATCCGAGTAGTTGTTCCGGGTACTCGGGTACCAAAATTATCGGAATTCGTCATTCCTAATACAAAGCAATAGTTGAATTGTCAAACATTTATTCTAAACTATATAAAAAACTCTAAAATTAAGCATAATATTTCCATCTCACAGCATGGTTTTGTAGAAAAGAGGTCAACAGTTACAAACTTAAGTTATTTTAGTCACGTAATCTCCTCTATTATTGATGGTAAAGGGCAAGTAGATTGCATTTATACTGTCTTTGCTAAGGCGTATGACAGAATAGATCATGGTGTCTTGATGAGTAAGCTTGAAACCTTTTCACTTTCGCTGCCCTTACGTTCCCTTCTATCATCTTACCTACATCAACGACAAATGTATGTTCATTATAAAGGTGGTATCTCTACCTCTTTTGTTCCAACGTCGGGTGTACCTCAGGGTTCAAATTTAGGTCCTCTACTCTTTTTAATATTTATTAATAATGTCACGGATGTTATACGTTGCGATAAACTTCTCTTTGCCGATGACCTAAAAATATTTTATCCCATTTACTCTGTGCATGACTGTGATCTTCTCCAAGAAGACTTGGTACGTCTTTATCAATGGTGTTCAATTAATAAATTATATCTTAATTTAAATAAATGTACGACAATATCTTTTACACGAAAATTGACTCCATTTAATTATAGTTATAGTATCAATAATATCATATCACGTTCAGCAACTGTACAAGATCTTGGGATAAAGTTTGACAATAAATTTACGTTTGTTCCCCATATAGAAGACACGTACAATAAAGCCATGAGAATGCTGGGATTTGTAATTAGAAACAGTAAATCGTTCCAAAATCTTTCAGCTATTAAAAGCCTATATTATTCATTTGTTCGGGATAAACATGAATACTGCCATATTATCTGGAACCCTATATATGAAGTCCATCAAGATTTACTCGAGTCTGTTCAAAAGAAATTCCTAAAATATCTTTATTACAAAGTTCATGACAGGTACCCAGTATATTCAATAACGTATCAACAGTTGTTGGTTATGTTTAATTTTAGGAGTCTTTTTGAACGTCGTGAAAATGCTCTTGTACTACACTTGTCAAAAATAATTAATTATTGTGTTGATGATCCTCGCTCTCTCTCTTCCCTTCATTTTCATACTCCCATTGTCCGTACCAGAAGTAACCTAATAGCCGAGACAGACGACAAAAATTAATGATCATTAACGTTTAGATATAGTATACCATAGAAAATAGAGATACTGTATACACATCTGAAGTTGCGACTGATGACAGATGTCAAAATTACGTCTATTAACAAAAAAAAAATATTGAATGTAGTAAGCACATTCCAATTATTTTATTATCCTCGTACAGTACAAAACAATAAGTAGCACGTGCTTATTACAGTCAATATTTTCTGATTTGTTAATAGACGCAATTTTGACATCTGTCAACAGTATCACCTTAAGGTACGCATACTATAACTAACCGTTAATGATCATTAATTTTTGTCGTCTGTCTCGGCTATTACATTTTACTTGCCCTTAGCTCGAACTAACTGTTTAATGTTGTCACCTATTCACAGAATGTGCCACGTTTATAATTCTAAATTTTCTGCTGTCGATATTTTCTCTTTTGACTTTGCAAATTTTTTCAAAATTATATGCAAAATGTAATAAGTAATATCTTTGTGAAATATGTACTATTTTCCTACCCTTAATTTGAGTTTAGCCTGTTGGGTAGTCGTATTAATAAATAAATAAATAAAATAATAATAATAAATTGCTAGATCGTAGAACATTTTAGAAAAGAGAATATATTTAACGGATTGTTGACTTACGTGGATAAACTGTCGAAAGTCTAAAAACAACATATGCCGACTATTATACAGGTTGCCAGTCAACAATATCTATAGAATTCCTTACATTATCACTTAATTCGAAGCCGACATTATCTTTTAAATTAGAGTTTCAGCCGAAGCCATTACATTTGTTTTTGTTTCAACTAAATTCAAAATACGAAAACGCTACATAGGTAAACTATAAACACAACGAAAAAAATAAAAGGATTAAAGCCACACCGCCACAAAAATAGTATATGTCACTCGGAGTTGAACATTCTTTTTGTGTTTCGCTCAATTTGCATAGCCTCGGCCGCAAATATATGAGCTCAACACAAAAAGACCTGTTTCAAATGCTAGCCTGCAAATGCATTCCACTGAAATAAATACTAACTGGAACTCGCATACTCTACCTATCAGCGTACGCTGCACTGAAGCTCATTGAACAATAATGGCTGGTCCTGTTCGCGCACGTTCGTGCCGAACCGAACCTAGCCGAATAACTCGTATCATAGCTGATCGCTTTGTTTTCATATTATGCTTCATTTATTTAAACATGCGCCACACGAAATAATTTCCGTCTACTCACGAACTGTCTCGATGTTTGACAACTACTCCAGCAGCAGGCTTCCGTCTACTCACGAACTGTCTCGATGTTTGCCGACTACTCCAGCAGCAGGCTTTCAATATGCTTCACGGTCACGGTTCGTACGCGCATTCCAGTTAGTATATATTTCAGTGATGCATTCTCTCTCTGGATGAAGTATAATTCGTTACAATGCAGTTGGTCTTGGTAGTACATGTATACGTTCATCACAAGCTGGGTTCACAATTCCTTGAATCGCGAATCGGTTGCTAATTTCACCTTCATGAGATGCCACGTCATGTACGCTGACACTATACTCGCCGTCAAATAAATATGGACTGATGCTCAATTTTTCCGTTCTCCCCACACTGCGATGTTGTCGCTTTTTCATAAATTAGCATTTTCAACACGACCAATGGAATTGGCAACAGTGTAGAAATCTCCAGCAAGTATAATCTAAAATTACACTGCATAAACTTGGTTCCAATGTCAGCCAATCACAGAGTTCAAAAATATGCCCTATTCTCTACAAAACTGAATAGATAAGAAGGAACAGAGTATAGAAAATAACAATAACAAAATGTTAACTTACTGATCATGAAACTTGTTAGGAGACAATATATTACTTACTGTTACTGTAAAGTATTCTACAAGGTGGCACTGCTAGGATTGTAAATATGATATATATAAACAATTAACCTTCATGTATTAACCATTTGACAAAACAAAAACATAAATTAACAATAAATTGGTAAAGTAATAATATTATCATTAATATAATTAACAATAAATTGGTAAAGTAATAATATTATCATTAATATAATCAGCAACAGCTTGTGACTGGAGCATGGTGAAATGATTTCCCTTGATAACTTCGATTTTGTACTGTTTGCAAATCTACAAAAACGAGCAACATATTTAATAATTATTTATGCAATGCATTGAGTGGAAAAAGTTTATATTTATAGACAAGTGCAATAATTGACTATTTGCACGCCTTGCATACAATATTTTTTCTACGGTCGGATTCGACAAAATATACAAAATTAGATATTTTGGTTGCTTTGTCTTAAAGATGTAGATATTTGCTAGTAACTAAGTAAGTTTTCATGGGGTTACTTGCGTCAATGTGACATAAATAAATCTTTTTTACGGCCATTAAACAAAGTGCACTTTTTTCTTTAAAATAGGTTTATGAAGTATGTATTTTTTTCTACGCTTTTGTTATAGATATAAAAAAAATCGTATGCAAGTAAAAAGCGTCTTATTTCATGAATAGGAAAGTCCTGCATTTTTTTACGCATGTTATATAAATATTTCGAGCCCTTGAACAAAGGCTCAATTTAAATTCTCAAAATACTTTTTTTGTACGCTTATAGAAAAAATTATATATGTGTAAATATCCGCTTACCTTGTACAAACTATTACTGAAATCTTTGGTAGAAACAAGTGGCCGAAGTAATTTTATTGGTATGTTTAACATTTCTTCGCTAACAGAATATACTTGTATTAATTCCAACCTTTCGCGTAAAATATTTATGGTTTGAGACATTTGTTGAGATTCAGAACTTGTCAAGTTTAAAAAATTAAATGCTGCACTTAATCTGGACTTCCAGGCTTTGTTTTTACTCAAAATTTCGTTCAAAATCTACAATAAAAATGCTATAGTAACTATTTTAAATATTTATGTAAAATTATACCTCTGGCTGATTGATTTTCAATAAATGTTGTATAAGAATAGAATCAAGTCCTTGGCTGGAAGTTTGTGTCTCATTTATTAAGTATTGAAGAGTTCCGGGTAGGCCGTCTAACAAATAAAGTTGTACATTGTTGCTGCCTGCTTTTTTCTCTAATAGTTTTGCTATTTCTAAGGCAACAATACCACCGGTAGATACTCCAGCAATGTTATAAGGACCTTTCGGGCACACCTCACAAATATGCTGAAAGATTTCAAAATAAAATATAGGCGCGAAAATTATTACAAACCAGTTATAAGGTACTGGGTACGGGAACAACAAAATTTACATAAAGGACCTAAAAATACGTGGACAGTTCATGTAAATAAATTTTCATAGATGCTTCGCTTTAGAAATTTTTGCGTGTAAGTGTTATAAGGACGTTATTATTTTATTTTTTTAATAATAAAATATTCATAAATTTCAAAAGATTGTTTTATAAAATGATAAATTACATACAATTTTACAAAATGTATTGGAAATGATTACCTTGATCACATAAACAAGCTTGGTATCGATTCGTTAATGATGCAGTTGCTGTAACATTATGCACTATATTTTGGTTACCATGGATTCGCATAGGGATTACAGAGCTTACATCGTTTACATTTGTGTTCAGAATAGAACCATTAATCTCTTTACACTGTATTCTTCATTAAAATATCAAGTACATAATGAAACGTAAGATAGTTATGATGTTTATGAGCTGTCATTAATTGTGTGAAATATTACAATAAAATAAAGTTTTCACTTCGGACATGCGGTCTTAAGCACACACAATTTAAAAAATAAATAAAATAAATTTAATTGAAAAGGTATAGAAATAGCGTGATTAAATGTATATGGACCAGATGCATAAAATATTGTTAACTTTAATCACAAGGCTTATTTTCCAATGTATTTTAGATACGTATCCATAATTACAACGAGCAGTTAAACACATGATTAGCTGACAACATTTTATGCAACTGACCGTACATCTCACCTGAACTGCAGTTCCGGCAATATCTTCAACTGTCTGGCTCCTCTGTTGCGCATTTATGACATAAACAGGGCACATAATCTTCATAATAGTCTTCTGAAGATACCTACAACTTATTCCCAACAACCCTGGCACCACGAACAACGGCGGCATCTCCCGGATTTCCCCAGTACTAGCACTAGCAACCTTTTCTATGGTTACGCTATCCACTGCTTTTGTCTTCACTGATAGAAGCGACGGTACCGATTTTTCCAATAGTCGGAAGTAATCTTTGAAAGAAAAGTTCTCTTCCACTGTTAGATTGTCATCGTCATCGTGAATCATCAGGTCTACTGTTGTGGAGAGCGCATAGCTTAAGAATGGAAAGGCATCTTCAAAGCGAGATGTTTTCGCATGACGGATAGTGCTTGTAAAAGCAGTTGGAGACAGTGTTGAAAGCGAATTTATGGTGAGGAAATGAACCAGTTTAGTATTGGATGGTATGGAATTTTGAGAAATATTTTGAGAATTTGGAAGGCATATTATAGCTGCAACGGTTTTCAATTTATTTGTAGCTGGTAGATTGTCTGTAACATTAAATGTAATGTTCAAATTTCGGAGTTGTCGTTCTACAAATAACATTTCTGAATTATTTTTCGGAGCTACTACAAGAATAATTTTTCTAGCGTTACGTTTCGCTAACCAAATGGAAGTTAAAATGATATGTCCAATATCGCTATTAAGGCCGTAAAGAACATACGGCTTATTTAAGTCACACTGATAAACTGATGGCTGAGAATGTTGAATATTTTCTTGTTGCACTGGCAAAATGGCGCAACCAGTAGCTTGAGTTCCAGTTACATATCTAATAACATTTTCTATTGGTTGTTCATGTGTAAATATGTGCCTTCTAATTGGTTTAACTACAGAATTATCCAATCCCTGTTGTACTAGTTGATGTATGCGCCGTTTTTTATCTTCATCCCAATAGCAAAGTCTAGCTGGTATTACTGCATACATTCCTGTACATCTGAGGAAGGTAGATAAACCTACAGTTTCTCTATTGACCGGCGCGTTTGGGTCTACTTCATCTTTCAACAGAACAGCTCTTCCTAAACGTTTAATACATCTTGCGCTGGCCTTAAGACGTTCTCCTTCAGTACAATCTATTAAAACGTCAACACCTTCACCTTGAGTAACAACCATAACCTTTTGTTCAAAGTTGGAATTGGTGAAATAGAACACTGTGTCATCATTGAGCATTGTCATGTATTTTATAAGCAAACTTTTTTGTTTTTCGTTTGTAACTGATGCTATTATTTTAGCCTTTAAGCTGAAAGCTACGCAGATCATTGCTTGGCCAAGTGCGGTGCAAGCATTGTGAATAAGAATTGTTTCTCCACCATCCAAAGATGCTAATTCTACTAATGCGTAATACGCCAGCGCATATGGTACAGGGGCAGTTGCTCCATCTACAAATGACCAGTAATGTGGCAAATTCCATTGGAAAATTGGATCTGGAGTAAGACTGGCGTTGCAGATACCCATTACTCGGGTATTGGTGTCTCGGTTTGTGCCACAATAATCAATTAGGCCTAATTTAGGTGTTGTGTCTTCGTTTGTTTCAACAGGAATAACTTTTGTAGAGTGTATACCAATATATTTAACATCTACGTTATTTATTTTGACGTCAACAGTTTGGTTATAATTTTGTTGCTTCTCTTCGCTAAAATCTTTATCAGTTATACGAATATCAGTGAAATATCGGCTCCCCCATGTTCCGTAAACGTAAACAGAAATTATTACATCCTGTTGGAAGATGCGGCAGTAAAATAATTCACTTGGAGTGACTTTAGGTGCATTTTCATCCAAAATAAATAGAAATCTTGCTTTATGTCCCCCTTTTAATTGTTGAACAGTTTTTACAAAACTATATACATCATTTATCGGTAAATATTTGCAGACTACATAAACCCGCCTGTTAGAATTTTCTAAATTTGTACGCAGCTCTTGCATCCAATTTAAAGCTAAGTTTTCTGTATCGTCATAATTGATTATTCGTTCATTTATGTGAACTATTTCTGGTTTTTCGTTATTTATTTGTTTTAAAAGGCGAATGCCATTATTATTTGATGATAATATTTGAATCAGATTTGAATTTCGTACATTATCATCACTGTAAAGAAGAACATACGTATTGGGGTTATTTTGAAGATATTGTGAAGTATTTTCTACAGAAGATACAACCAAAAGTTGAGCCGTTGGTAGTTCATCAGTGAAGTTGTCAGTATCATGAATTTGTAAACGTGGTGTATTATTTTGTTGACCAATTTGTCTTAAGATGTTACGAATAGGTTTCGTCGTCTTATTGTTGCAAACAATCTACAAAACATGATTATAATGTCACCTTTGAGTTCTTTCTATTTTGCCCCAAAAGAATTATTTTGTAGGTAAAATGATTTATTTTATAAAAAATATTTTTAACACTTACCACGCTGAATTCCGCGCCATCTTCCAACCCTCTTCTCACAGTCTGCAAACACGCATCTACTACAACTCTGATATCTTCATTCATGTTCTCTGCAATGAATCTCGAAGCAGTCGCCCTCAAAATGGGTCTAGCAACTCCCAAAGGTGAAGAACATTTAATGTGTTCTAGAAGCATTATAGGACTCCAAATTGAGTTCAGAGGACCCGTGTAGCGCACAGGGATCGGTGTATCTTCTTCGGGGATGTTCTCGAAGTTGAAGAACATATGGCGCATGTAACAGGGCAATAAAAAATCGACAGGAATGCTAGGGTGTAGAATATGAGCGTGGAAAATTGAAGTGGCGAAAGAAGCAAAGTTGTTTTTCCATAAAATGGTGGCTTCGAGGCCTGAAAAGTGGAAAACTGATAAAGCTTTGAGAAGGCGAGAGGTATGGTGTTACAAGTAAAACAATTATGCAAAGGCTTACTGATAGAAAGTAGAATAAGGCCCGGTGCACACGTCAGGTTTTTAACGTGCGTGCAAGCTGTGGCGACGGAGTTCCGGTCTGTGATACTAGTAAGTAAATGTAGCAGTATACATGGAGTCCCGGCAACGTTGCGGTGACGTACGATAGTAGGGAGTTATTGCAACTTCTAAGATGAAAGAACGTAAACGTTAACCTTATGTAGAAAACACTTTATTTTAGAAATAAAGGACTCTCAATTTCAATGTTTACCTCATTTAATTAGTGTATTCACGCTAACGTTAACGCTAAAAGCAACACAAACGAGGTTACATTCACACTTTTCACCGAAACTTAACCTCAAAAAATACAGAACGTGAACGCTCGCTATTCCATTGCACATAACGTGTCTTCTTATTGTTCTTATTCATATGACATGAACCATATTAGTACGCATGCGCACTCGGGCTGTACGTTATTTTTACGTTGAAGTTGCAATAACTCTCTAGTGGTATGGTCGACTGCGTGTTATTTTTCGCCGCAGCTGTCCATGGCACCGCACAGCAGCCGGTCGGTGCCATATCCGTACTATCCGTAGAACATTTGGTCATAGGCATGGTGCACACGTCAGGTTTTTAACGTGCGGACTCGCTGCGGCGAGAACTTGCATGCACACACATCCGTTCAACTTCCGACACAACACTACTGTAGGTACCGCAGAACACAGGAAAATGAATACAGTACATTTTGTAGACTTTTGAAATACACGTATATAGGAGTAAACGAATAATTTTTGTATACGTGATACACAAAAATTACATCGCTAAGTAAAGAAGACGACAATATTGGGTTCATCCACTTCTAGACAGTAGATTAAAAAAATTGATGTGACCAACACAATACCTCCCGCTATTTCATTTGTATTAATTTAAATACGTACCTCTATATTTACTAATGCTGCAAATTATATTAAGTTCCAACTATTGCTTTATTTATTATTTTCTTTTTAAAATGTCACCATTACTAATTTGAAACGATTAGTTTGATTTGGCATATGAACTGTGTAAAAGGAATTGTATTTATCTTTAAAGGGTTTATAAAAAAGATTATTTTATTTTTTAAATTTATCTGTAAAGTATATAGAAAAAGTATTAATGCATACCTGTAGAAAATTCAATAATCTTTAATTTTCATAATGATGCTATTTTTTGATGAAAAACCATTATAAGCTTCAAGTAAAGTGCCATTTCTAGTTATCCGATTTACACCAAAATCTAATGGTTTCTTTCTATATTAGAAAAGGGTCGAAATACAAGGTTACAGAATTTTCTGATTGATAGTATTTGAGTTAGAGCGTTGACTAAATTCATACACACACACATGCATACATACATCATCGTAAAATATTAAAATCAGGGATGGTAACCATAAAAAATATCGGTTTGGGTTACGGTTGCGGTCATCATGAAAATAAAAATTCGGTTTTGATTTGGGTTTCGATTTTTATACAGCAATCGGTTTTGGTATACCGGTTTTACTAAAAGGGTTTCGATTTTGCAAAATTAATTTACGAGAATAATAATATTATTAATTTTGATTGAACAATAAATTATTATAATGATGCAAAAAGTGTCCACAAACACGTGTACAACGTTTTATGACAATCAGTTTTAATGGGAAGCAAATATTCAAAATATTCTAATTTCCCATGTTAAATGCCTATGTAAATGTAACATGTAACGGATTTCGAGCGCAACCCGATTGAGGTACTACGTTGAAAATTGGAATACGTTTCGAAAAAAAAAAAAAAAAAAAATAGAAATAGAATAGATATCGGTAATGATGATGACATATTTGTACCATGCGAGTGTTTACCAGGCGTCCCCTCACGGGTACTCATTGCTGGTGTGGAGAGTGCACCACAGGGGTCACTTTTGTGCCATTTAAAATTCGAAGTATTTGGCGACGGTCGGGATCGAACCCGGTTCGAAGCAGATTCGCGGCCAAACACAGGAACCCATACTATTCATCATTCAGAAAATTCTGATATCTTGTATTTCGAACCTATTCTAATATGGAAAGAACCCATTGGATTTTGGTGTAAATCGGATAACCGGAAATGACACTTTACTTGAAGCTCATAATGGTTTTTCGTCAAAAAATGTCATTTTTTCGCCTTTTTTGTCAATATGAAAATTAAAGATTATTGAATTCTCTACAGATATACATCAATACTTTTTTTAGATATTCTACAGATAAATTTAAAAAAATAATCTTTTTTATAAATGCCACTGCAAAAAACTAAAAAATTTTAAAATGAAAATAGTAAATAAAGAAATAGGAACTTGATATATTTTGCCAGCATTAGTAAATATGTAGGTATGTATTTAAATTAATAAAATTTAAATAGCGGGAGGTATTGTGTTGACCACATCAGATTTTTTTAATCTACTGTCTACCAGTGGATGAACCCAATATTGTCGTCTTCTTAGCAATGTAATTTTTGTATATCACGGAAACAAAAATGACACGTCTCTTCCTATATACGTAAGTATATTTCAAAATAGTCTCTAGAAAATGTACTGAATTCATTTTCCTGTTCTGCGGTAGCGGTACTTACCGTAGTGTTGCCGCAAGTTGAACGGATGTGTGTATGCAACTTCTACAACGCCAGTGCGTTAGTTTTTGTGGACAATGCACAATAATTGGTCGATTTTGTCGGTTAGATGAGCCAGGATCTTCTACATTACTGGTAAATTTAATGTCGGTATTGTGTTTTTCTTTAGAAATTTACGGTTACTGGATCTTGCTTCTATAAATAATTGGCTTATCAAAAGATTGGACTCTACATAATGAAATATTTTGTTTTGCACAATATATGTACACACCTCAAGAAGTAAAACTTTCTTCGTCAAAATGTAAGCCCACTTTTATGAAAGGCTCACTTTTTTTTCCAATTTTCAATACGTCTATCCACACTTTTTTCCGAATGACCAATTCATATTTGTCAAAATGATTTTTTATTTGTACTTTAGAATTATCGGTTGGAAATTGAAAAAAGTGTAAATCTGGAGTACGTTTTTTCCATGAATTGCACATCGGTACACCATAATATGAATTAGACATATTGCAAAAGAAATATAGATGCAAAAGTATATAAGAAATAATATGATAAAAGAAACTATAAACACACGAAAATTAGTCTTAAAAAAGACTGTTTGGTAAATACAAACTGATATATTAATGAAACAATAAAAAATTACAAAAATACACCACTAGAACTTAAAACAAAATAAGAAAAATGAAAAAAATGCAGTTACACGTTCATTGTAAACATAGGTTATAAACCATAGAGTTATAAAATATACACATAGAGGGCGCCTAAACACTCAAAGCTGATGTCATGCGGGGTAAGCTTGTGTTTGTACGGCGGCCATCTTGGGAAGATCAAGTGTATATAAGCGTTCTCTGGTTATTTGATTATTTTACGTTAATAATCGATTTTAATTTGTGTTATTTGAATGTGAAACGTTTGTAATTACATGTCAACGACTTGTGCCTTCGGTTGTAATAACCGAATGTCCGTAAAAACTTTAAAACAAGAAATAGAAAAGGAAAAAGCGATGACAATTCACAAGTAAGTATTATTTAACTTATACATATTATTAATGTTTAGTTCATATAATTTATTGTATTTTTTTACATATTTCATGTAAAAATATTAACTTATTTTTTGTAATAAATATGTTTGTACTTCGTATTTATTTGTATTGTATACATCATAAATATATATTTTTATATGAAATTTCTAGCCTCAAATTATTTGCCTATTCGGTACC
Organism: Ophonus ardosiacus; assembly: GCA_943142095.1. Taxonomy (NCBI): domain Eukaryota; kingdom Metazoa; phylum Arthropoda; class Insecta; order Coleoptera; family Carabidae; genus Ophonus; species Ophonus ardosiacus. The sequence continues at coordinate 82,033,624 of OW964823.1, forward strand.
TAGTTTTTGTAAGTTTCTATCTCAATCATTACAAATGTCATAAAATTCGAATAGTTTAATTTCTATAAAAAATATTTTATTAAAGTTTAATCGCAATACACTTCAAATTGAAGATTTTTACAATTTTTTGGTTCAAATTCAAATTTAAATTTAATTAATTTTAATACATTTCTTACTGAATTAAAGCTTGCTAATTACAAATAGCTTCAATTTCTGTTACGTTATTGAATTTTTGTAACAAAACTGAAGAAAGCGCGCTTAAATACATTATAACGTTGATCGTCCCAAGATGGCGGCCACGAGATTCCCCTTCCGTCTCATGGCGACAAAAACTCTGTCCACATCTGTACTTTACGCTCTCTCTAGTCCTATTCTATACTCTAAGTTATAAACTATGTCTCTCGCAGGGTTTCAAATTTTATACGCAGTGGCGCTGAGATCTAAACTTTAAACGCCTATAAACGTACGTTACATAGACAAGGAAAGATATACCGTGAGTATTTTTTAACGTGAAACATTGAGTTTTCATGGTTATGACTTGATATTTGATTGACAGCAATGTATTTGCCCGTTCCATTTAAAATGAAACATAGGGAACGAATCTGACAGAAGTATTATATTTAAATATTGTAAGAAATTTAGCGGAGTCAGAAAACCACTCGAGGGCACCAAACATATTTCGGGCACATGGTGCACACAGTATTTTTACTACATCTAAATTTAATTTTTAGAAAACAGGTGTAATTATTTAAACAAAATTAACCTCTAATGACATTTTGTCAATGTGACAGATAACCGTTGAATTTTCCTATAAGTTATGATTTGGCATTTGATTGACAGCAATGTATTTGTCTGTCTCATTTAAAATGACACGTGGGGAATGAATTTGACAGAAGTATTATATTTAAATATTGTAAGAAATTTAGCAGAGTCAGTAAACCACTCGGGCATAAGGTGCACACTATTTTTTCTACAATTAATTTTAATTTAGAAAGCAGGTATAATTATTTAAACAACATTAACCTCTATTGACGTCTTATCAAATGTCAAATTCGTTCCCTATGTTTCATTTTAAATGGAACGGGCAAATACATTGCTGTCAATGAAATGTCAAGTCGTAACCATGGATATGACAAACCCAATGTTTCACGTTAAAAATACGGTATATTAATATATTAGACCGAGTTTGTGCTAAATAGAATCGATGGGCGCCATAACGAGACGCTAATAGAAAGGCGAGAAATTTAAAAATAGGAAAAATATGTTTTCTGAAACTAACAAGATATAGACATATGTATACCGTAAAGACTGAAAACAATCAAATTCAATAATAAAATATATTTGTACATGAAACAAATAGCGAAACAATCTTTGTAAACAAATACTAACCAAAAAAATAAACTTGAAAGACTCTCACTAACAAAAATGACAGATTGCTGGGCTGCCAACATAAATAAAAAAAATTCACTACAACTGAAGAAAATATTTATTATAGTTATTGTATAATGTGAATTAAATATTGTTCGTATTTTTTATTGAGCGACTGAGCTTTATTATTTTGAAATGAAGAAATGATGTAAAATACGTATTTTAAGTTCCTGCATTGTTACTTTTTTTCATTATGTTGTAGAATTTACACTAGAATTAGCGTCTCGATATTATTGAATTCGGCACAAAGCTGGACATTGCCGCCATGATGGAAGCTCGGTCTAGTATACAGGGTGTCTCTTAAATAGGGGGACATGGCTTAACCACAGATTCCTGAGGCTAAAATAAGACGATTTAACCAAACTTGCTTCTACCGGAATGTGTACCATTTAGCCAGAAATCGGCTTCAAAGTTCTTCGAAAAAAAATTAATTTTGCTTATAATAATCGGACGCTTTATTCGATTTGGATGAAATTTGGTATGACTGTTTATATGGTTATAGGTCATCCTTTAAGGTGATACTTGTTATTATTAGTGAACCACTAGTGTATGAAACTTAGGTCTCCCAACATTAATTAGACCGTAACTTTTTAATGGCAATGCCGAAAACGTGAAAATATTTTTCTTCAAAAAGATACATTCAATAGTAAACTTTTGTCTCTCTGTGTAATTTGTGATATCTGTTACGGTTCACACAGAAAAAAATAAAATCTGAGTGTCTGCACTGCTAAATTTTTAAAATAAATTTAATCTAGCAGTCTATCCAAATGTCAAACAAGTAATTTTTAATGACAGTAACAATTGTTTTACGGGTTGTCAAAAATTTTCTTCGCAATATTCTAAAATTATTAACATCCGTGTGTTCGGCCTAATAGTATTTTACTACCATTATTATAAATAAGACGATTACATATCTTAGCTTACTTCTAAACAAGTTGTGAAGATTGACAACTCGTTACTGTCATTAAAAATTTTTTGTTTGACATTTGGATAGACTGCTAGATTAAATTTATTTTAAAAATTTAGCAGTGCAGACACTCAGATTTTATTTTTTTCTGTGTGAACCGTAACAGATATCACAAATTACACAGAGAGACAAAAGTTTACTATTGAATGTATCTTTTTGAAGAAAAATATTTTCACGTTTTCGGCATTGCTATTAAAAAGTTACGGTCTAATTAATGTTGGGAGACCTAAGTTTCATACACTAGTGGTTCACTAATAATAACAAGTATCACCTTAAAAGATGACTTATAACCATATAAACTGTCATACCAAATTTCATCCAAATCGAATAAAGCGTCCGAATATTATAAGCAAAATTAATTTTTTTTCGAAGAACTTTGAAGCAGAATTCTGGCTAAATGGTACACTTTCCGGTAGAAGCAAGTTTGGTTAAATCGTCTTATTTTAGCCTCAGGAATCTGTGGTTAAGCCATGTCCCCCTATTTAAGAGACACCCTGTATATCTTTCTTTGTCTATGGTACGTTATCACAACGTTACCAGAGGTCCGTGTGCACTGCTACATTTACACTAGTATCACAGACCGGAACTCCGACGTGTGCACCGGGCCCATGCCTGTGCAACGCAGTGATGTTTCCCTATCCTAGCTGTGTCTCACAATGGGGGATTACACCATTTTTTTTATAATTTCATCTGAAAATATTAGGAAAACTAAGACTATTGATGAAAATTCGGTGAAAAAATTCCTATTAATAAGCGAGTTATGGTCTCCCGAATTTTGAAAAGATTGACGAAACGTCACATTTTTTTTTATGTCAAACTGTTTTCATCATGGACCTAAATGTTCTTGAAATATATGCTATTTTAAGTTATATTTACATAAAAATAAATGAATATTATAACACTGTATAAGTCTACATACTTTATAATTACAGGTGTATTTAAATTATTAAGTTTAATGCAAGAAATTTATGTTAAAATAAAAACTGTTTGGAAACTGCAGTACAGGAATGTTAGCCCCTCCTTTCAAATTTGAATTTCTTAACTTCTATTGGTAGTAATCCCCACCTCCTAACACGCTATTTGTAATGCATGTATAGGCGGTTTCTCGGTCGCCAATCAAAATATTTTCATATTAGTGTCGAAGCGCTATAACAAAAAACCCTTTATTTCCGAAATATCTCAATTATACCATTTCATTTTTTTATTAATATTCGTTATTCAGCATATACATTCGTATTTTTTTTTACTATTTTCCTTTAATTCGATTGAGCTGTAATCCCCCATTTTATATACAAAATTTATCGTCAAACATGTTATGCATATAGAAGTACATTCTCAATTTTTATTTATTGTTGCCAAGTTAATAAACTGGAGTAGTAAGAACACACTTTACTTCAAAGGAAAAAATATAATGAAACGTACCTGAAAAAAGTGAAAAATACGCTGTGCAAAATAATAAGTGTTTAATGAACACATCATTTATTCATTCATACATTTTATTTAAATCATCGACCTTTAAACTAATGGACCAAGTGTCTCCTATTCTTTTATTGTTAGAATAATGCTCCAACATAAAAGTATAGAAATATATATTCTGTCCTTCAACAGTACGGAAGTTCTCAGTTAAAGTATACTGCGCATGCGTTCGTACTCATTGTACATATTTTTCAGTCATATTTAAATCTGTATACATCGCTCTCTATCACTAAATAGTTGCCAAAATCTACATTTGACGTTTCGTGACTGTTTGTGTATTATTTACTTTTTTGGAGAACATTTACAATTATTTCTGTCAATACATACGTATAAGTGTTGTGAGGTGTGTATGCGACAAAATAATGGGGAAACGGTGTATTTCGTGCAGTCAGCAGTAGGTACGTACGCGGTCCAGCTGTGTCACTTCATATGTAAGTTCTTATTAATATAAAATGTATATAATATATTGTATTAAAAATTTATAATAAAACTAATTATCCATAAAAAAATTAAATCTATACTCTTAGCGATTATGCACCAAGTATAACAAGTTAGGGACAAATCAAATTTTTCATTTTGCCGCGTTTTCTTAACTTCCGTACTGTTGAAGGATAGAGACACTGTGTCTGCACCGTTATGGCGGGACAAGCGTTTTGCTCGTACGCTGCGTCTATTAGTTTAAAGGTCGATGATTTAAATAAAAAAAATTAGATAGTTGACATAGGAACCAGTAAATTAGCTAGTAGCACGCTAGTACTGTGTATTATAGCTGTATTTTTTGTTTAAGTTTCCACACTACCTAGATAATAAATTTTCAACTTTTGTACTTGGGCAATGTGGCAATGTGTTTCGGATTATTTTCGTGCTGAAATATTCATCTATATGGTATATTTTCCTGAGTAAACTATTGCGGATAATACAATCTGAAACTCAACTAAGTCCAGTGAACGAAGCATTTTACCCTACAAAAGGTCGGGTAGTTCTGAATTTTTTATACGTTGTATAGGATGGTGGGATAGTGAAAAACCTAAATTTCCACAATACCCCTCCCCCGCTTTCTCCGCCATCCAGTAAAAACCACCGAAAATCGGCACTTTTTTCAGTTTATTGCTTATAACTTATTTTTGGTGCATTTTAGCACAAAAACAGTTATTTGCCGACTTGTAGAGGACAAACTTTCCTGCAAAATAGTTATGTGAAGTTTTTCTGTACGATTAATAGCAATGGAGCTATGATGCTGACAAAAAAGGTTAAAATTGCGTACTTAGCAAAATTTTGAGTTTCTTTCCACTTTACATCGCAATAGCTCCGTAACACATCATTTTAGCGTAAAAGTCCTCAAAGTCAATCTCGTAGAGAATTTAATTACCTACATAATCCAATTATTTTTTTATGATCAATGCAACGGAGTGGGGATCAATTTACAGAAAAAGATAGAAATAGTTTTTTTCTAGTTTAGTGCAGCAACTCTTTTTTGGTTTATTATTTCTAATTATAAAAGTATTATTCAAACAAAATAATCTGTATAGATGCAAAATGAACGTAATTTTGTGTTGGCGAAATAGTCTGCAAAACTTCAGAAAATTCGTCAGTAACATACTCAGTTTTCTGGGCATTAACACCATTGAAAATCTGTTGAGAGGTGTAAAAGAATCTATAAAAAAATATTATAACTACAAACAAAAAACACTTGCAGGTAACAATAGTTAAAGCGACAAGCAGCATCAATACTTAAATTCCAGAAGTTGAAAATTTATTATCTGGGAATGGGTAATATGCCGTGATGATATATTTATTTATTTAAGTTTTGTTATTAGAAATGTGTGATTTGAACAAATTATCTGCATTTATTAAACACCTATTATTATGCACGACATGTTTTTCACATTTTGTAGTTACTTTTTTATGGTTTTGTAAGTGTAGGCTAAAAGTGAGCGCCCTCATTATATTGCGGCATATTATAGAACTAAAAATTCTATATATCGCAATGAAAATTTTATATATCGCAATGAAAATTTTATATATTGACATTCCGAAATTTTATATATATTAGACATGATATTTATATATATTGCAATGAAAATTTCTATATATCACAATAAAAATTGTATCTATCGCCATCGTAAAATATTATATATAGCGAAATTTTATATATATTGGGCAAAATATATATATATATATATATATATATATATATATATATATATATATATATATATATATTACAGAAAATTTTATTTTGGCCCAAACGGCGCCTCACAGGACTGTATATTGTTTTATATATGTAATTAATATTTAATAAATAAATATGAAATTGTAAGGAATATTTTATATTTTACCTTACCATTTTTGTAAATGCGTACATCTGTGATAGCCCGATATATTCCACTCAACTCCAATCCTCTCATAGCTAACTCTCTATAAATTTCATCCCCTTTTAGTTTAAACAATTCTTCTCCTAATAACTTTTGATTTTTGTTATCCTCACTCATTTTTTTCACCAGTGTTTTCAATTCCCTTTTTTCTGGTACAGTTGCACGCCCTGTAGCTATCGATCCAGATCGATCAGTAACTTCAAAATTCCCAGTAGCTCTTTGCACCATTATCCTTATAAAAGGAGTGTATTCATTTCTTCCGAGAAGTCTGTTTCGTTGAATGGAAAAATTGGTGATTTCTATCGCGTCAACTTTCGTGATATTATTTAGAATTTCTCGAACGAGAGATAGATATGCAGTTGCTGGTATTACTGGAGAGTTGTATGTTCTGTGATTGGTTATGTCTCTGAACCAGTCACTATGTAAATCGAGGGAGAATATTTGTTCACAACCGCTGTTGTCTTTAAACTCGTCGATACCTGATCGCCATTCTTCATTGTGAACCCATCTTACTAAAGGTGCAATACTTGGAGTCCCTCTTGGGGCTATAACACTCCTCGGATGGACATCTTTGTATAAAGAGTTCAAATCCATCTGAACTCCAGATAGATACAACTTTCCGACCGCGGTAAACAAAACTTCTAAACCATTTTCATATCCGCGTTTTGTCAGAGCGACGTTAACACTATCGTGATGAACGCTACGTTTTAAAATGGCTTGCAACAACCCATGTGGAGCGATTTCTATCAAAACGCTTTCTTTTGGAATATGTTTCAATGCTTCTTCGAAATAAACAGAGCTTAATAAATTGTTAGTGAGGTATTCTGCTGAGACAGTTTGAGCGAGATCGGTCTGCCATCTGGCTTCTGGTACGGAAGAGCTCAACCATTTGGAAGAACGCTCTTTAGGGTCAGTGATAAGAGAGTGTAAATATTTTAGTAGTAAGGGTGCAGCTGGTTTGATGTAACGGCTGTGATAAGCGATACCTGCTACATTTACTAATCGCGCGAATATCCCTTCATCCTAGAAAGAAATAAATAATTGATGCATTTAAAATCAATCTGTACAATCAAAGGTGAAGAATGTTGCAACAATATGGAGTTGTCTGTATTGAGAAAAGGGTGTAGAATGGGCAAAAACGTCTAAAAATGACAAACACTGGCGATAAGGTCACCATGTGCATTCACTGTTATTTTTGAAAAATCCTTGTAATTTTTGAAATACATTTTATGCACTTACGTCTATCCAGTGTAATAACTTGTCTCACCGAAGATATACATCATTTTAATTTCATTTTCATTACATTTTAATTGTAAAATGTTAAAATAAATTGACTAAATATAGTATAACAATATCCAAACCTGACGCACAAAGACATTTCTCGCTATCGAAGGTGCACGCGCTTGTCAACACCTACACGTACACCTATATATTCAGTGAGACAAGTTATACCACTGGCTAGACGCTAGTATAATTTGCTTACTTGTAGCTCTTTCACCATCTTTTCCATGTCTTCCTTGGGTCCACTAAGAGTACAGCTATCAGGCCCATTGTGACATGCGATATCTATAGAGGGATGTTTGTGTACAAACTTCGTGGCTTCTGTAGCACCCACACCTACTGCAGCCATTAATCCTGGGATCATTTTTGATTCTAGTGAAGCCATACCACGATAATAAGCGCTTAAAATCATCTGTTCGGCTGTTACACAACCGTCCGCATAAGCGCAGCCTAATTCACCGACGCTGTGTCCTACAATACCATCGGGAGTTATGCCCAGAGAGAAGAGAAAGTCCGTAAGACCAATCTAGAAGACAGAAAAGAGAGAGAGAGAAAAAAAAATGAGAAATAGAAAAATATGTTTAAGATGTGGATGATAAAATTAATTCTGAAACTTAGAAGACTCGTATTTTTCGATTTTTACTTACTTGTATTGCAGCGATCCCGACAAAACTGTTCAAAATATTATTAAACAACGTCTCATCATCGCCTGTAATAATGTTCATCAAATCCACATTGAATGGTTTCAAGGCATTTGCGCATTTCTCCACCGCTCTTGCAAAAATTGGCAATTTTAACAAAGCTTTTCCCATTCCTAACCACTGGCTTCCCATACCTGAATAGATAAACCAAACTGGCCTCGTAATACTACTGTAGGACGACGATTCATCCTTAAAAGTATTATCAGGGTTTTTCACAACATAGCCGCGGTATAAATATCCCGTAATATTAGTCGCAAATGTCCCGTTGATTAGATTTGCGTAATCAATGTTGTCTTCAAAGCTTTTGATGCGTTCAATAATGTCTTTGATGCCGTCTTCGGATCTAGTGGACATTATATGTAAAAGTGGGAGTTTTATCGGTTTTTCTATTGCTTGAGGATTTTTTTCTACTGGATTTCTTTTTAATAAAACATGACCAAAAGCACTGGCAATACCGAAGCTATTAACAGCTGCGTATGTACCATTCCAAGGTGTATTTTCTGTAACTATTTTCAACCTTCCATCTGTTAGAGCTGGTACATCAGTTCTCGGATTGTCAGTGTGCAAGTTCGCAGGAATAGTACTACATTCCATAGCAATTATTGTTTTTACTATACTTAAAAGCGCATCTGACGCTTCTGTATGTCCAATATTAGTTTTCACAGCACCTAACAATAATGGACTCTGCCTGTTGCCATTATTAAATACGTCATCAATTAAATTAAGTTCAATTTTGTCCAATTCTTTCAAAGCAGAGCCATAAGTTTCAACAAAACTAACTTGAGTGGGGTCAACTCCACAATTTTGGTAAAAATTTTGAAGAAATCTCCTTGCTGGGTCAATATCTATGTTGATGAATTGTCCCGGTCGATATCCATTGAATAAAGAATCAACATTAACAAGAGTACAGTATCTTCGTCTTGCTTTATCTGCACGTTGAAGAAGAAAGACGCAAGTGGCATCACTTCGAGCATAGCTGAAGAAAAGAAAGATAATTAGCCTATGTATGACGTCGCTTTTTGACATATGATTTAGGGTGACTTCCCTTAACAACTTCGAATATGCTATTTTATTTGAGAACAGCAAACATGTTTAGTACCAGTCAACTTGGAGGCTTAATGCGTTTCCTTCTATACATCCTAAAATCTAATTACCAATATCCTTTCTAAACAATTGCGTCATTTAAATAATGTAAATTTAAGATTTGGTAGTGATAAAAGTGCAACTTTCGACGTTCGAACACCGGTTGAAAGATATTTTTAATAAATGAAAATGGTCTTACCCTTGAGCGTTTTCCCCAAAACTGTTGGTCACACCATCACGAGAGGTAACGCCCAAATGTTTAAAGAGGTATGTTGGGCTAATGTTCATGGCAAGATTGGCAGAACAAACAATAGCAGCTTCACAGTCTCCGGTACGAATGGCATCGTAGCCATGTTGTAAAACCTATTAAAGGAAGGTAGTGATATATGATATTTATTATGTTGTTTCAAATTATACACGAGTTTTAAATACCAAATTTGAAAAGATTAGGATAATATGAAAGTCTTAAAATACTGAAATTGAAAAGTTTTGGGTTATATTTTAATATAGTTTTTCATTAAAAATTGCTATGGGCTTCAAGTAAAGTACCATTTCCGGTTATCCAATTTTATCCAAAATCTAATCCACTTTTTATATGAATGTAAAAAGCTTAACCCGGCAGCGGGCAGGTGGGGTGTGGTACACCCCAGTCACTTTATAATTGTCGCCATTTTTGCAATAACGGCCGTACACAATCATCTAGCCATCTACCTTCCGCAAATATATTGGTCTGTCAATACGCAACAGGATTCAGTCTCAAACTAAATTGCAGAAAGAGTATCATCAAATTAAAGTGACGTGGGGTGTATTAAACCCCACCTGTCCATAAACGTAACAAAAATTCTCTGAAGTTTACAGATACGAATATACTTATTTTGAAATTTCAAGGTACATTTTATATATCTTTTATATATTACTGAATTTTATTTAGTTTTTCTAAGTGTAGTATATCATATTTTGAAAAAGATCAGGCGCATTTGTTGGCCAGGTGGAAAGAAATAGATACTGAAGAGAAAGTCAATAAATAAAATTTGTGATGATAACAATGAATAACCACCGCACAAAAAATTTAATTCAAAGCAAGGTCGCTGCATAGAATCTCTTAGGGAGAGAGATAGAAAAATAAAATACCTCGGCAAGTTACGCCAAACATATTTATATATGTAGAGCACGCGAAATTTTACTGTGGAAAGTGCAGCATATTTGAATCTTCATAACTTCTCTGTACCTAAAAGCAACTTAGTAAATGCCTTTTTAGATCATAGGTTCACTTTTCAAGTTTAAGAATGTTATTTATTTTTGTTTGTAATATTTATATATTTCTTTGTTTTTATAATATAATGCCAAAGAATATTTTCAGTGAGTGTTTATAAGTTCTATTTTTTTTTTTTACATAAATAATGAAATAATTTTATTGTTTCTTATTTCCATTGAACCAGGAACTTCTAAAACACCAACAAATTTAACAATAACTAAAAAAACCGGATGTTTCATAAAATTAAAATTAAATTGGGGTTTGTCACACCCCACCTGCCCAAATTTGTAATTTTTTTTCACCTGCCCGCTGCTGGGTTAAATACGGAAAATAGAAATTTGTGGAAGTTTGTTATAAGAGTTACCATGGAAGAAAAAATCGTCGAGTTATGTGTCAAACGTTTGTGCTTTCAGAATATATGACTGAAAATACAGCGACCCCAATTATACAAGAAATATGGACAATTTAAAAGTGGTCGCTGACTTCACGCCCAGCGACCACATATAAAGCACAAACGTCGAGTTATAGGGCAACATATAGTTTGATGTATGATTTAAAATTCCTTACTTGCATCCCGCCTATCCAAGACGCATCACACGAGTAACTCGGCCCCGTTGAATGCAACCAATAGCTAATTCTATTTGCTAGCATAGTCCGAGCTTGTCCCGTGATTCCGAAACCGCTAATCACATTTTCGAACATCAACGAGTCGTTCTCAGATATGGAGGAAGCCGCGCCGACGAGTACACGACGTCCACGAAGAGCTTCAGGAGCCATGCCAGCGTCTAAGATGGCCTCGTGGACATTCTGCAGGAGCATACGGTTCATTGGGTTCAAGTAGACAGCCTGTTTGCGATGGGTGGCGAAGAAACTAGAGTCGAAATTGTTAAGTTCAGAGGCATTGCCAGTACGATCGCAAACGTCCATGGTACCTGAAAGAAGAATATTATTGTAGAAAGTAAACTAATTTCAAAATATTTAACTTTAACGTGTGGTCTACATTTTTCATTTAATACATATTTAAAAAATATATGTTTCTTCATAAGCATAAGTTGTGACGACACTGCTCTGGCGCCATTTTGTGACGTCATTGTTCGATCGCCAAATTGTGACGTCATTATTCGGTCGCCAAATTGTGACGTCATCCTCACCCTCCATCGCTGCTGTCTGGGTTGATTCTTGCTCGGGCGCCATCTTGTATCTCCGTGAAACTGAGAGAAGGATGAGGAAGGTTTGCGGATAGCTAGTCGTGTAGGCCAAGAAATTATTTGCAAGTCTCCGAATACTGCCACCCCGAATTGAAGAAAAAGAAACCAAATTCTCCATCCAAAGAAGAATTGTCTGAACTTCAAGATAAAGTTTTTGATATGATGACAAGTAGTGGTGTAATAGATATTTTTTTCACTACAGTTAATATTGAATGTGCTAATTAAAATTCAAGCAGCCTGGAAGAACAATGTATACTATTTACATTTAATTTGTTAGAAGTTTTAGGTCCGGTTTTATAAACAAATTCTTCTCTGAGATTTATTTCCACAGTAAATTTATTTATTTTTAATAAATGCGCATTATTTTAAATAGTTTTAATTAATTTTAACATTGCTGTTTTAAATTCAATTATAATTTCGACGACTTGATGGAAATTTACTATGTAAATAAGTTTAAGTGGAGAATAAACATTTATGTAAAATCAGGTATTAATTTATAAGTAATGTTATATAGTACGATAGAATATTATTGTAATGAAGATGAATTGTTCATGCAAATACATTCATATACTTTTTAACCTTTTTCCCTATTTTTAATACATGAATTCATGCTTGTCGCATCTTTAAATCTTTAGGAAAATAATGTAACGATATATTCTCACTTGAATAATTGTTACATTGTGGAACTGAGCAATATTTTTTACATTTACTCATTTTCTTTATGAAACGCGTATCTCTTTCAATGTAAACAACAACTTGTTTTCCTTACTTGGGAACTATTAAATTTTGCCACCAGATGTCAGCTACTTTGAATTTTTTCGCGGATAGATTTATACCCGGTTTCATGATTGACGAATAAACGTTTTATTCATCAGTTTACTATTAGTCGAATAAAATAGCATATTTTTGTTTCACCAACGTTCGTTAGCAACTATTTGACGAATAAAGCGGTAGTTAAATTATCTGGAGATTTTTGCACAGTTAAATATTTATTCAACGAATAGTTTGACATTTTGTTGTGCGAGTTATAATAATTTTGTAATTGTTCAGCAACGTGATGAACTAGTTAGCTGCATACTCAAAGCAAAAGAATAAAGAGAAAAATAATATTTTACGAATAATTATCTATTCAACAAATTTAGTTAGTGAAACAAAACTTTGACTATTGAATGAATAAAATTTATTCGTCAGATAACTATTGTGAATTTATTCGGTAATGGTCAATCCGGGCATTAGAGATAAATAATATAATATAGAGAATAATCTGTTGTAATAAATCTCGTCTCTGTCCAAACAACTCCATGGAAACCAGTTGAGTTATTTAAATGTTTGTAATTCACCAACATCAAAAATCTTCGAATAGCCTATTCGAGTAAATTTTAAAAATATCGTATCAAAATATGGCAGCTAGAATAAATACCGTCATATGTGTTATGGTTTCGATGCGATATTTTTTATTATTCGACGAATAAACGAAAATTGCGAGAGGTCTTGTGCTGGCCACAACATTTTTTTTCTATTATGGTAATTTTACATGAGATTATTAAAAAATGCGGCCTATCAAAAATATGACTTGGTGTTTTTTTGTCAGTTATATTGGCAGCGTTTCCCGCAAACAATTGAAATTTCATGTTTTGACAATTTGTGTATTGTGTGTTGTGAATTTTGTCTGATTGTATACGTTAATACATTGTATCAAACAGTGCGCTTATAGATCTTTTCAACGGCATGTTAACAGTGCTTTTATAGACTTATTTAAGAACACCGAAATAAAAAATAATTATACTCCTGTAAAAATATATCCAACTTATTTTAATTTTTTGGATTAATTAGCCATAATTCACTATCGTGAATTATTAATTCATAATTCACTCTTCTCGACCAATTACAGAACCAGAAAAAAAATATTCACGTTTATTTTAATTGTGCCGCGATCACCCATCCTTCGACTGTCTGACAGTTTACTGTTTTGTGATTGTCACTGTTGTCACTCGTCATTTTGTATTTTTGTATTTACGTTATTATGTTTTGAAAAGGGCTAAACTAAGTTAAATTGGATAGTGAGAGCGACGATGAGAATAGGGTAGTTGCGCATTTTCCAATTTATTTTTATTCTGAAAGAATTGTTCAAGTTATTCACTTTAATACATATTTTATGTCTGGCAACTGTATATTTTTCAAAATATAATTTTTTTAAAAAAAATCTTATTTCAAATTTTCCCGTAGTGACGTGTTTTATTAATACCAATCACAGTCTTTCTTGCCCTAGTGGTACACTCTGTACACAATACTATCATTTTTATTTGAAACGATTTATATGTTTGAGAGAAGCACTATTTCAAAAGAAATTATTAATTTTCACACAAATTCATTAGTTTCATTACCTTGTTTTAAATCTGCTGATATAGAAAAGAAAAATAAAATATGATTTTAACACGTAAAACATAGGTTATGTCACTAAAAATTACATGTACATTCACTGGAGTGTGCAGCCACCTGGTGGCAAAATTATGAAGTTGTCTATATAAGAATTAAATATCTTGAAAATATCTGGCATTCAAGTAAATAATTATAAAATATACGTACTATTAAATAATACTTTTGTATCTGTTATTTTTCTTTTAGAATTATACTATAAATATTTGTATGATACAATTAAATATAATTCAACATCTTCGCTTTGTCATGGAGGCTGATTCTAAATGAAATTCCAAGTTGTAATTAAAATTTGGTCTTGGAATTGTACACGTAGCCATCTAGTGAGTTTTTATGGAATATCGATATGACGTCATGACATTACAAGATGTTGGAATTAATTTCAACATCTGGCGAGGTGTTGTTTTCACAATTGCACCTTGTTTTTCCGGTTTTTCGTGTGTTTCACGTTATACATAAAATAACTCAAAATTTGAATGGTATTGAAAATATTTGTTTTAAGGGAGATTTAGTAAGTATGAAACATAATAAATACAATTTTGTTTGATAAATAGCATGAAGAATATTATTTTATCTGAAATATTGATTGACATTTCTTTTATAATAATTATATATATATATATATATATATATATATATATATATATATATATATATCTGCCATTTAATCACTGATTTTTTTGGACCTTTAAATCCATGTAGTTGGGTAGTTAAAACCTCCCACCTCATTTTATTTGGTAAAAGTAAAACCAAACAAAATTAATTAAGGAAAACTAACAAAAATAACGAAGAAAAACTAATAAAACAACTAAACTAATGAAGCAAATCTGACAAAAGTAACGAAGCAAAACTAACAAAACAAAACTAACAAAATGAAACAAACTATTTAGCAAAATCAAATTCACGTATTTAACTGAACTGCCGCTCAAAGAATGAATAACAGTAACTACCTCTTAAATTCAAATGTATAACACCTACCCCTTCCATTTCACACCCAGTACCAACATAGACTATAATAGTCAACTACCAATCCAAGAACAAAAATTTCCTATTAATCACTACATGTTGGAATCTTTAGAATCGCACGCTTCACTCTTGGAATGACGTCATCAAAAAACAAGACCTGGGTCTTGTTTTCATTTAGAATCAGCCTCATGGTATTCTAACAAGCTTGTATGAGACAGACTTGGCCGAACTATATAATTATTAAAAGTCTACGTCACAAGAATTCCACCGCGAACTTTATTTATGAAAATTATGAATGAAAAGTTTTATATTTTCTAATAATTTTTACTTTAATATGTTTAGAATTAGTTTATATTTCATAATTAATAGGAAAAAATAACATTTATTTTTTTCGCAACTACCCTATTATTTTTAATGTTCTGTTTGATATTATCCCAATAAATTGTGAATTTGTAAAGTTGTTTCTAAAATATTTATTTATTTCCTAATTTATAGGGGTAGAAAAAGGTGTAGGTAGTATTCTATTCGGGATTTTGGTCAATATTCGCACGGATGATTTGCATCAAACATCATCTTCGTGAATAATGACTACCATAAACCGTCATATAATAATATACTATTTACTTTTAGACGGGCCTAGATAAATTTGTGTGCTACACGTGGGATAATGCATTATTAAAATACTTCAGTGATTAAACAACTGAGCTAAAGCTTCGTTGTACAACTTCACAAGCATATTTTAATAATGCATTGTCCCATGTTTAACATAACACATTTTTCTAGGCCTGTTTAAAATTAAAAATATATTTAGAAATAATCACATTTGCCCTCACGGTACAAATATATCATTATCATTACTGAAATCTGTGTAGAAAGCTGATTGGCACACCCAGCAATGGGTAATATGCCGTGATGGTATATTATTTATTTTTATATTCTAGTTATATAAATAACTATTACAATTACCTTTCCATCTTGCAGCGTCTATTCCATCTGTATGTTCAAACAGTATCTTCTGCAGTTCTTCGACATTCTTCGATTTTGGAAAATATCCTCCAATGCCAGAAATTACAACTTCAACGTCTTCTTGAGCTGCGACCATTTTGAAATGAGTTTTTCACACGTAATAATAGAAATAAAGAAAATATTACTTATATACTGACAATCTGCATAAATTTTGAATAAAATCGAATCTAATAGAATAGCTTATTTTGTTTACTATGTAATTTACAAGGACACTGTCTGTTTTCAGTATTAAGATATTTAATATTCACAATTTAAATAATATTTAAAAATTTATTCTAATAAGTTTCTTCCAATTTCGGACATTTGAATAACTAAATATCAAAAATTGTATAGTTTAGAATAAATGTTTGACAATTCAATTATTGCTTTTTATACATACATTATTTATTCATAATGAATGTATGTATACAGAGCATTAATTGAATTGTCAAACATTTATTCTAAACTATACAATTTTAAAAATTGTTACGATAGCACTATAATAGTCGTCGTCGTTTTGGTTGCACCCCTTCGGCCTTGCACCCCCGTGCTACGCATGGGTTGCACTCGCACGAGCCGGCCCTGCAATTTTTGTAAACATCTATCATGTAGAGTACTCGTCAGCTAAGAAAAAGCCATTTTTGCCCTCCTGAAGTGTAATGGAAACTTTACAATTGTATACACAGCAAGTGTAACCTACATTTTACGATTACTGTGTTGTAACTTGTCTAACTATGCGGTAAAATAATCAAAATACACTGGACGTTTATGGGCATTTAGAAAAGAAATCATCTTTACTATAATAAAGTTCATGTAAAAAAGTACTACCTACTTAAGTTATTTTTTTACTTTAACATTTCCTATATTTAAAATTAATTTATATAAACCAAAATCACGGCAGCGACATCTGTCATTATTGTAAAAATCCGCTGTTACCGACATAGTCACCGATCGATATACCTGTCAAATACGCGAGGCGAACATTGCTGAAATGTCAAATATCGACACCTACCTATTATTTATTACGAAGAAAAGATGAGCAAATAAATATATTATCAGTCAAACAATGTCTATTATTACAAATAAATTTTCGCTAGAAGAAGTACTCTAATGAAGGTAAGTAAAATCAAATTTGGAAATTGACTTAACCCCAATATTTTAAACTAGCTCTTTTCAGAAGTACAACTTATCTCATTAAAAAAAGGTATTTTCATTATCGTCGGCCAAAAAATTTGATACAATTCTCGTGCGTGAAGTATTTTACAGCGCTCCAGCTAATAAGGCACTCGCCTTAAGGGCTCGTGTCTTAAACAAAGCTGTCGCGCTGTAAAATACAACTTACACGCACTCGAATGTAAATAACTATTGCGTCATCAATAGATGCGCGAAGAAATGACGTAGGCTCACAGATTTTGTAGGCAGTGGCGTGCCAACTTATTCTTTACCAAATAGTGAACGCGCACTTCAGTTGTTATTTTTTCTATTTATTTTAGTTGATTATCACAAATTATTGATAAATGACATGTAAATTTGCTAAAGAGACATTTTTAAATACCTATTCATTGCGTCTGCATTGATTTTCAGTTAGGAAGCGCATTAGGCCATCATACGACAAAATTTCATAATAATACAAATACTTTCATATTATACTCTTATTATAAAAATAATATTTTATTATATGAAGGATTATGATACTCATTATTCACGAAGATGATATTTGCTTCCCGAGCCAGAGGTCAGTGATGCAAATCATCCGAGTGAATAATGACCATAGTCCCGAATATAATACTAAACTGTTTCTACTCCTGTAAATTTGGAAATAATTTGAATAAATATTTTAGAAATTTACAATTTATTGGAACAATATTCATCAGACAGAACATTAAATTGATTTTTTATTACTATTTTTTAAAATCATTCAAATGATACATTTTCATTAGAACTAAACGTCAGAACATAACACGAACGACACTGGCGTATCCATGAACAAGCTATCCCGTTGCTATGACAACCAAGGGCAATGACAAAAATTGGTTTCTGCGCTGATGACGTAAATGGCTTTTTTTAGCTGGCGAGCACTCTATAACTGTGTACAAGGGTATAAGTGTGTATCTCTCGCATCTCTTTTCTTGGTCTACGAAGTTATGGCAAATTAATTTATACATTTATTTGTAGATAATCTATATTAAGGCCTGGTATTTTAATCTTCTTACATCTTAAACAGCCTGTTAATTTAACTGTTAAAAGAAAAACACAGCACTAATCTGAAATTACACTGCATAAATTTGGCTCCAATATCAGCCAATCACAGAGTTCAAAACTATGCCCTATTCTCTACAAAACTGAATGGATAAGAAAGAACAGAGTATAGAAAATAACAATAACAAAATGTTAACTTACTGATCATGAAACTTGTTAGGAGACGATATATTGCTTAAGGTGGATACAGACTACGCTGACGTTTCGTGTTAACACGCATTATGTTGCATTATGACGTGTTAAATTGAAATCTAATTCATTATTCCTTATGGGAATGCTCATATTGTTCTGATGTGTTGTCTTCTGACGTGTTATTGCATCATATAACATCAGACGCGTGTTTGGACGTGTTATACGATTTCCAAACTCCCAGATTTTTGTCAGACATCAGATCGCGTCAGATGGGAATGTATAGCATTTTCATAATACTTTTGGTTATGTTTTTAACTTTTCATTATTTTTTATACGAGATAAAGATTTCTTTGCCATAAAATAGGTAACTATATTTGAAAATACGGAAATAAATATTTATTTGATATAAATAAGTAATTAATTATTAAAAATAAATATTTATTTATACAAATTAATTGAAATTTAACACGTTGACTGCAGCATTGGTCGCCGGGGACCAATAACTTGCATTTGTCTAGTGCGGCACCATTTTTCATAAAACTTCCCCAACTTACATTGGTCTCCGGCGATCAATGCAAGTTTGTTTGCACATCACAAGTAGTATCGTGTTAGTTTTAAATAAAATAGTGAACGAGACGCACATGCTATGG
Source organism: Ophonus ardosiacus (assembly GCA_943142095.1). Taxonomy (NCBI): domain Eukaryota; kingdom Metazoa; phylum Arthropoda; class Insecta; order Coleoptera; family Carabidae; genus Ophonus; species Ophonus ardosiacus. The sequence goes on from OW964823.1 coordinate 82,052,846, forward strand.
GTAGCTGAGAAAAATAAATATTACCTTTGATTAATAATAATCAGGAACAACAAAGAATTAAAATAAATAAAGAAGCAGAAAATATGAACAATTTACCTAAAATGAACCTGTCGTTATAAATATGTAGTACCTAATTAATTGTATTTCAAACATTTCTATTTAATTGTATTTTGAAATTAAAATTAATTAGTAATATCATAAATATAGAATATTTGTCAATTTTTTTCATACGGTGCATCAAAACGTCAGAACAATGTGAATGCTCTATGTGTTTCTGATGTGTTATGTTGTGTTGTGATGTATCGTGATAACACGTGTTAACACGAAACGTCAGCGCAGTCTGTAGCTACCTTTACTGTTACTGTAAAGTATTCTACAAGGTGGCACTGCTAGGATTGTAAATATGAAATATATAAACAATTAACCTTCATGTATTATGGTTGTGTCCGATGTTGCACTTGTATCACCCTAATATCTAAATACTAAATTTATATGCCCTAAATGTAGTGATTATTTAGGATTTTAGGAATTAAATTTTAGGGTTTTGCAGGAGCACACTATGCCTTGAAGTTGACGCGCACTAATTAAACAAATCATGTTCGTTGCTATAATTTGTGCAAAACGACAAATTTACTGTCAAAGAATAGCTTTTTAGCTTCTTTTTTATGAAATATAATATTAATATTTACTCTCAAGCATCAAATTGAATCGAATTGTATAATTCATTTTTGTTATTTTAAAGTGTTGCCATACAAACCAATGGATATCACTAGTGTGCCATTCGGAGTTGTATTTATGTGAAGAAGACCTAAATCCTAAATACTAGATACTAAAATGCGACATTGGACACAGCCTATCCATTTGACAAAACAATAACATAAATTAACAATAAATTGGTAAAGTAATAATATTATCATTAATATAATTAACAATAAATTGGTAAAGTAATAATATTATCATTAATATAATCAGCAACAGCTTGTGACTGGAGCATGGTGAAATGATTTCCCTTGATAACTTCGATTTTGTACTGTTTGCAAACCTACAAAAACATGCAATATATTTAATAATTATTTATGCAATGCATTCAGTGGAAAAAGTTTATATTTATAGACAAGTGCAATAATTGACTATTTGCACGCCTTGCATACAATATTTTTTCTATGGTCGGATTCGACAAAATATACAAAATTAGATATTTTGGTTGCTTTGTCTCAAAGATGTAGATATTTGCTAGTAACTTCATAGTTTTCATGGGGTTACTTGCGTCAATGTGACAAATCTTTTTTACGGCCATTAAACAAAGTGCATTTTTTTCTTTAAACTATGTTTATAAAGTATGTATTTTTTTCTACGCTTTTATTATAGATATAAAAAAAATCGTATGCAAGTAAAAAGCGTCTTATTTCATGAATAGGAAAGTCCTGTATTTTTTTACTCATGTTATATAAATATTTCGAGCCCTTGAACAAAGGCTCAATTTAAATTCTCAAAATACTTTTTTTGTACGCTTATAGAAAAAATTATATATGTGTAAATATCCGCTTACCTTGTACAAACTATTACTGAAATCTTTGGTAGAAACAAGTGGCCGAAGTAATTTTATTGGTATGTTTAACATTTCTTCGCTAACAGAATATACTTGTATTAATTCCAACTTTTTGCGTAAAATATTTATGGTTTGAGACATTTGTTGAGATTCAGAACGTGTCAAGTTTAATAAATTAAGTGCTGCACTTAATCTGGACTTCCAGGCTTTGTTTTTACTCAAAATTTCGTTCAAAATCTACAATAAAAATGCTATAGTAACTATTTTAAATATTTATGTAAAATTATACCTCTGACTGATTGATTTTCAATAAATGTTGTATAAGAACAGAATCAAGTCCTTGGCTGGAAGTTTGTGTCTCATTTATTAGGTATTGAAGAGTTCCGGGTAGGCCGTCTAACAAATAAAGTTGTACGTTGTTGCTACCTGCTTTTTTCTCTAATAGTTTTGCTATTTCTAAGGCGAAAATACCACCGGTAGATACGTCAGCTATGTTATAAGGACCTTTCGGACACACCTCACAAATATGCTGAAAGATTTCAAAATAAAATATAGGTGCGAAAATGATTACAAACCAGTTATAAGATACTGGGTATTTTTATAAACGGAAACAACAAAATTTAAATAAAGGACCTAAAAATACGTGGACAGTTCATGTAAATAAATTTTCATAGATGCTTCGCTTTAGAAATTTTTGTGTGTAAGTGTTATAAGGACGTTATTATTTTCTTGTTTTAACAATAAAATATTCATAAATTTCAAAAGATTATTTTATAAAATGATAAATTACATACAATTTTAAAAAATGTATTGGAAATGATTACCTTGATCACATAAACAAGCTTGGTATCGATTCGTTAATGATGCAGTTGCTGTAACATTATGCACTATATTTTGGTTACTATGGATTCGCATAGGGATTACAGAGCTTACATCGTTTACATCTGTGTTCAGAATAGAACCATTAATCTCTTTACACTGTATTCTTCATTAAAATATCAAGTACATAATGAAACATAAGGTAGTTATGATGTTTATGAGCTGTCATTAATTGTATTAAATATTACAATAAAATAAAGTTTTCACTTCGGACATGCGGTCTTAAGCACACACAATTTAAAAAATAAATAAAATAAATTTAATTGAAAAGGTATAGAAATAGCGTGATTAAATGTATATGGCCCAGATGTATAAAATATTGTTAACTTTAATCACGTTGTTAATTCTGACAAGGCTTATTTTCCAATGTATTTTAGATACGTATCCATAATTACAACGAGCAGTTAAACACATGATCAGCTGACAACATTTTATGCAACTGACCGTACATCTCACCTGAACTGCAGTTCCGGCAATATCTTCAACTGTCTGGCTCCTCTGTTGCGCATTTATGACATAAACAGGGCACATAATCTTCATAATAGTCTTCTGAAGATACCTACAACTTATTCCCAACAACCCTGACACCACGAACAACGGCGGCATCTCCCGGATTTCCCCAGTACTAGCACTAGCAACCTTTTCTATGGTTACGCTATCCACTGCTTTTGTCTTCACTGATAGAAGCGACGGTACCGATGTTTCCAATAGTCGGAAGTAATCTTTGAAAGAAAAGTTCTCTTCCACTGTTAGATTGTCATCGTCATCGTGAATCATCAGGTCTACTGTTGCGGAGAGCGCATAGCTTAAGAATGGAAAGGCATCTTCAAAGCGAGATGTTTTCGCATGACGGATAGTGCTTGTAAAAGGAGTTGGAGAAGGAGTTGAAGGAGAATTTATGGTGAGGAAATGGACCAGTTTAGTATTGGATGGTATGGAATTTTGAGAAATATTTTGAGAATTTGGAAGGCATATTATAGCTGCAACGGTTTTCAGTTTATTTGTTACTGGTAGATTGTCTGTAACATCAAATGTAATGTTCAAATTTCGAAGTTGTCGTTCTACAAATAACTTTTCTGAATTATTTTTCGGAGCTACTACAAGAATAATTTTTCTAGCGTTATGTTTCGCTAACCAAATGGAAGTTAAAATGATATGTCCAATATCGCTATTAAGGCCGTAAAGAACATACGGCTTATTTAAGTCACATTGACAAACTGATGGCTGAGAATGTTGAATATTTTCTTGTTGCACTGGCAAAATGGCGCAACCAGTAGCTTGAGTTCCAGTTACATATCTAATAACATTTTCTATTGGTTGTTCATGTGTAAATATGTGCCTTCTAATTGGTTTAATTACAGAATTATCCAATCCCTGTTGTACTAGTTGATGTATGCGCTGTTTTTTATCTTCATCCCAATAGCAAAGTCTAGCTGGTATCACTGCAAACATTCCTCTACATCTGAGGAAGGTAGATAAACCTACAGTTTCTCTATTGACCGGCGCGTTTGGGTCTACTTCATCTTTCAACAGAACAGCTCTTCCTAAACGTTTAATACACCTTGCGCTGGCCTTAAGACGTTCTCCTTCAGTACAATCTATTAAAACGTCAACACCTTCACCTTGAGTAACAACCATAACCTTTTGTTCAAAGTTGGAATTGGTGAAATAGAACACTGTGTCATCATTGAGCATTGTCATGTATTTTATAAGCACACTTTTTTGTTTTTCGTTTGCAACTGATGCTATTATTTTAGCCTTTAAGCTGAAAGCTACGCAGATCATTGCTTGGCCAAGTGCGGTGCAAGCATTGTGAATAAGAATTGTTTCTCCACCATCCAAAGATGCTAATTCTACTAATGCGTAATACGCCAGCGCATATGGTACAGGGGCAGTTGCTCCATCTGCAAATGACCAGTATTTTGGCAAATTCCATTGGAAAATTGGATCTGGAGTAAGACTGGCGTTGCAGATACCCATTACTCGGGTGTTGGTGTCGCGTTTTGTGCCACAATAATCAACTAAGCCTAATTTAGGTATTGTGTCTTCGTTTGTTTCAACAGGAATAACTTTTGTAGAGTGTATTCCAATATATTTAACATCTACGTTATTTATTTTGACGTCAACAGTTTGGTTATAATTTTGTTGTTTCTCTTCGCTAAAATCTTTATCAGTTATACGAATATCAGTGAAATATCGGCTCCCCCATGTTCCGTAAACGTAAATAGAAACTGTTACATCCTGTTGGAAGATGCGACAGTAAAATAATTCACTTGGAGTGACTTTAGGTGCATTTTCATCCAAAATAAATAGAAATCTTGCTTTATGTCCTCCTTTTAATTGTTGAACAGTTCTTATAAAACCGTCTACACCATTTATCGGTAAATATTTACAAACTATATAAACCCGTCTGTTAGAATTTTCTAAATTTGTACCCAGCTCTTGCATCCAATCTAAGGCTGAGTTTTCTGTATCGTCATAATTGATTATTCGTTCATTTATGTGAACTATTTCTGGTTTTTCATTATTTATTTGTTTTAAAAGGCGAATGCCATTATTATTTGATGATAATATTTGAATCAGATTTGAATTTCGTACATTATCATCACTGTAAAGAAGAATGTAAGTATTGGGGTTATTTTGAAGATATTGTAAAGTATTTTCTACAGAAGATACAACTAATAGTTGAGCCGTTGGTAGTTCACCAGTAAAGTTGTCAGTATCATAAATTTGTAAACGTGGTACATTATTTTGTTGACCAATTTGTCTTAAGATGTTGTGAATAGGTTTCGTCGTCTTATTGTTGCAAACAATCTACAAAATATGATTATAATGTTACATTTGAGTTCTTTTTTGTCCCGAAAGAATTATTTTGCAGGTAAAATGATTTGTTTTTATAAAAATATTTCTATTACTTACCACGTTAAATTCCGCGCTATTGTCCAATCCTCTTTTCACAGTCTGCAAACACGCATCTACTACAACTCTGATATCTTCATTCATGTTCTCTGCAATGAATCTCGAAGCAGTCGCCCTCAAAATCGGTCTAGCAACTCCCAAAGGTGAAGAGCATTTAATGTGTTCTAGAAGCATTATAGGACTCCAAATTGAATTCAGAGGACCCGTGTAGCGCACAGGGATCGGTGTATCTTCTTCGGGGATGTTCTTGAAATTGAAGAACATATGGCGCATGTAACAAGGCAATAAAAATTCGACAGGAATGCTAGGGTGTAGAATATGAGCGTGGAAAATTGAAGTGACGAAAGAAGCAAAGTTGTTTTTCCATAAAATGGTGGCTTCGAGGCCTGAAAAGTGGAAAACTGATGAAGATTTGGGAAGGCGAGAGGTACAGTGTTACAAGTAAAACAATTAAGCAAAGGCGTACTGAACAAAAAGTTCCATTTAACCGACATCGTATCTCTTATAGTTCTCGAGATCCCAATGGTGGCACCTCTAAAGGGACACACTGTATAAGGGAAGGAGCTCACTAGAAAAGTGTTATGTGATCGAATTCAAAATTTGAAAAAACACTAGATTTTGCTAATATTATTTAGAGACACTTGCAGCATTTTTTCTCTAAATAAATAGAAATAGGTATTAACAAAAAAATGCTTTTCTACTTAGCTCTTCATCAAGTCCTGTGCAATAAAGTAGGTGCAAGAAATTCTTAATTCATATACACAACTTATTGTCAAACATATTATGCATATACATAGAAGTAACATTCTCAATTTTTATTTATTGTTGCCAAGTTAATAAACTGGAGTAGTAAGAACGCACTTTACATCAGAGGAAAAAAATATAACGAAACGTAACTGAAAAAAGTGAAAAGTACGCTGTGTTTACAACACAAGTCATACATTTTATTTAAATAATAAAAACTATTTAGTTAAGATATAGTTACTAGCAAACTAGCTAGTACCAAGCTAGTACTATGTATTATAGCTGTAATTTTTGTTAAAGTTTCCGCACTACCCAGATAATAAATTTTCAACTTCTGGCATTTTACTGTTGATGCTTCTCACCACTCTAACTGAATTATTTCCTACATATGTCTTTTGCTTGTGATTTTTATATTATTTATAGAAATTTGCGTACCTCTTGAAAGATTTTTATTGGTGTAAATGTCAGAAAACTGAGCAGGTTATTGCAAAAATTATTTTCTTTCTCTGTTGCCATATAATTGATAGTTAGGCCATATGTTTCGGATCATTTTCTTGCTGAAAGATCCAACTATATGGTATATTTTCGTGAGTAAACTGTTGCGTATAATACTAGGTAGGTTCTATTTATTACAATCTGAAATTCAACTATTAATATAGCTGTGTTCCAAAGGAGAGTGATACTCCTAAATCTGAATGTTGTCTCTCTATAATTTCACGGCATACTTTTGTACATTAATGAATATGTTAAACTAAATAGTCAGTATGCACAATTAAAACCGTGGAACATACGGAAAACTTTCCAATTTGTGAGTTTTAATTTTTATAAGGAATAGGTGTTCTCCATTTTTAGGAATATTATATAATACCTATAGTTTTAGCAAGAAAATACTAAGAGCGAATAGCCTGAGTATCAAATGAATGAACCAGAGAAATAAAATTTTAGTTTTGCAATAACCTACTCAGTTTTCTAGCATTAACAACAGTGAAAATCTATTGAGAGGTGTAAAAGAATCTATAAAAAAATATTATAACTACAAACAAAAGACACTTGCAGGTAACAATAGTTAAAGCGACAAGAAGCATCAATAGTTAAATTCCAGAAGTTGAAAATTTATTATCTGGGTAGTCTGGAAATTTTAACAAAAAATTACAGCTATAGCATAATTAACTAATTAATTAAAGCAGATTGACACACCCAGGAATGGGTAATGCCGTGATGATATATTTATTTAATTTTTTTATTTGAAATGTGATTTGAACAAATGATCTGCATTTATGAAACACACCTATTATTTTGCACAACGTACTTTTCACATTTTGTAGTCAACTTTCATTAATTTTTCTCCCTCTGAATTAAAGTGTGTTCTTATTCTCCAGTTTTTTAACTTGGCAACAATAAATGAAAATTGAGAATATTACTTCCATATGCATAATATGTTTGAAGATATGTTTTGCATATGAACTAAGAATCTCTTGAACTTATTTTATTGCAACGGAGTGTATATTGTTTTATGTATGTAATTAATAAGTAATAAATAAATATGAAATTATAAGGAATATTTTATATTTTTCCTTACCATTTTTGTAAATGCGTACATCTGTGATAGCCCGATATATTCCACTCAACTCCAATCCTCTCATAGCTAACTCTCTATAAATTTCATCCCCATTTAGTTTAAACAATTCTTCTCCTAATAAATTTTCATTTCTGTTATCATCACTCATTTTCTTCGCCAGTGTTTTCAATTCCCTTTTTTCTGGCACAGTTGCACGCCCTGCAGCTATCGATCCAAATCGATCTGTAACTTCAAATTTCCCTGTAGCTCTTTGCACCATTATCCTTACAGAAGAATTGTATTCGTTTCTTCCGAAAAGTCTGTTTCGTTGAACGGAAAAATTGGTGATTTCTATCGCGTCAACTTTCTTGATATTATTTAGAATTTCCCATACAAGAGGTAGGTATGCAGTTGCTGGTATTACTGTTGAGTTGTGTATTCTGTGATTGGTTATGTCTCTCAACCAATCACTATGTAAATCGACGGAGAAGATTTGTTCGCAACTGCTGTTGTCTATATCGTCGATATTTGATCGCCATTCTTCATTGTAAACCCACCTTACTAAAGGTGCAATACTTGGAGTCCCTCTTGGGGCTATAACACTCCTCGGATGGACATCTTCATATAAAGAGCTCAAATCCATCTGAACTCCTGATAAATACAACTTTCCGATCGCGGTAAACAAAAATTCTAAACCATTTTCATATCCGCGTTTTGTCAGAGCGACGTTAACACTATCGGAATGAACGCTACGTTTTAAAATGGCTTGTAACAATCCATGTGGAGCGATTTCTATCAAAATGCTTTCTTTTGGAATATGTTTCAATGCTTCTTCGAAATAAACAGAGCTTAATAAATTGTTAGTGAGGTATTCTGCTGAGACAGTTTGAGCGAGATCGGTCTGCCATCTGGCTTCTGGTACGGAAGAGCTCAACCATTCAGAAGAACGCTCTTTAGGGTCGGTGATAATAGAGAGCAAATATTTTAGTAGTAAGGGTGCAGCTGGTTTGATGTAACGGCTGTGATAAGCGATACCTGCTACATTTACTAATCGCGCAAATATTCCTTCATCCTAGAAAGAAAGAAATAATACAATACACCACGGCTTCCGCATGTGTTCCGATCATAACAAACACCGTAAGGCGGCCTCTAGTCAGTATATGCTCGAAGGTCTAGTCTTGTCTATGCGTTCAATCTACAAAACTTTCATCCATGAAGTTGGCGCTTATCAAAACGTTTATTTCTCGCGCGCTTCCAAAATTAAACAGTACATCACTGTCTACCTAAATTCGGGTATGCTTTTAGGTTATGTTTGTTTAAGATTATTTTTATAAAAGTTGTACGCCCAGATAATTCGTCGGATTTCTGGTAAAAAGACTTAACCGCCTTTTGACTAGTTTTGAGATAAACAGGAAAAACTTGTTTTTATTTACAATATTGATTTATTTAACAAGATATTGTGTTATATCGATGAGATTAATATTTTATACATTTTTCAACATACTTTCGCAACATTTTGAAGCATATATCATGAAATATTTAATAAAAATGTTTTTTTTTGTTCAATATATAGCTTAATACCTAAATTTTTAATATTTATATAGTTGTGAACACCAGATTAATAAATAATATCAAAATAAATTAACTTTTGTGGAACACAACTCGTTAACATCACCCATTACATTAACACAGAATGGCGTTTAAGACATTTCGTATAAAATTTCTGTGCGCATCAAATAGTGTCAGATGGCGTTTACGAAACTGTAGAATGAATTACCTTCTAACATAAATTTTTTGGCGCTCAGATATTGTGTTTAGAGCATGCGTCGTGAAGAGACGTATTCGTTTATGTGCATAACTCATTTTATCATTTTTTGGCGGTTAAGTCTTTTTACCAGAAATCCGACGATATGTACAGGATGATCTATGAGTTTAGGAATTTGTATAAGACAAGAAATGTACAAGACAATATTTGTACGTTATGAAAATGTACAAGTGTGGTATATACAAGGCAAGGTATGCACAGGCAGTGACATCTATACACAAAATGGATCGGCGGGTTGAATAACTTGCGTGTATCCACCGAGAATACCACCCGCCTGGCTGGTGGGGTGTCTATCTCTCTCTAACTTTCGCGTATAGTTGGACCAAGCAGATATGCGAAAATGTATTTAAGCTTTCTTCTTCATGTTCATCGTTAATTCGTCGTACGTCGTACTGGTACTAGCTGACGCATGCGTACTTCTCACTGTTAGAAAGAGATAGCCACCCCACCATGACAGTTGAGTGGATACAGCTCGCGCTGTTGTAAAGAGATAGGAGTCGCCGGTCCATTTTGTTTATAGAGGTCACTGTGCACAGGGCGATCTATGTACATTATGAATTTGTATACCTACCCATTTGTACTGAATAAAACATGTTTCTTTGTTCTTTAGAATGTACTGTTTAAATTTGGAAGTGCGCGAGAAATAAGCGTTTTGATACGCGCCAACTTCATGGATGAACGTTTTGTAGATTTGAACGATATGAAACTGAACGAAGTGAGAATTGAACATGTTGATGAAAAAAACATTAGGACTTTGCATACCTAACCGTCTAAAAATAGACAAACACCGATGATAAGGTCACCATGTGCTTTCACTATTATTTTTGAAAAACCCTTGTAATTTTTGAAATAACATAATATGCACATGCGTCTAGCCGGTGCAATAATTTGTTTCACCGAACATACACGATTATTCAGATAGATTTATGTAACATTAATTTTAATATAAATATAATATAAATATAATATAAATATAATATATATATCAATAACCAAACCTGACGCACAAAATAATAATTTTATACAAATACAACATTCACGCTATCGAAGGTGCACGCGCATGTCAACATCTACATCGTATATATTCAGTGAGACTAGTTATACCACTGGCTAGACGCTAGTATAATTTGCTTACTTGTAGCTCTTTCACCATCTTTTCCATGTCTTCCTTGGGTCCACTAAGAGTACAGCTGGCAGGCCCATTGTGACATGCGATATCTATAGAGGGGTGTTTGTGTACAAACTTCGTGGCTTCTGTAGCACCCAGACCTACCGCAGCCATTAATCCTGGGATCATTTCTGATTCTAGTGAAGCCATGCCACGATAATAAGCGCTTAAAATCATCTGTTCGGCTGTTACACAACCGTCCGCATAAGCGCAACCTAATTCACCGGTGCTGTGGCCTACAATACCATCAGGAGTTATACCCAGAGAGAAGAGAAAGTCCGTAAGACCAATCTAGACGACAGAAAAGAGAGAGAGAGAAAAAACATGAGAAATAGAAAAATTATGTTTAAGATGTGGATGATAAAATTAATTCTGAGGCTGAAGGCTTGTATCTTTCGACTTTTACTTACTTGTATTGCGGCGATTCCAACAAAACTGTTCAAAATATTATCAAACAACGTCTCATCATCGCCTGCAATAATGTTCATCAAATCCACATTGAATGGTTTCAAGGCATTCGCGCATTTCTCCACCGCTCTTGCAAAAATTGGCAATTTTAACAACGCTTTTCCCATTCCTAACCACTGGCTTCCCATACCCGAATAGATAAACCAAACTGGCCTCGTAATATTACTGTAGTATGCCGATTCATTCTTAAAAGTATTATCAGGATTTTTCACAACATAGCCGCGGTATAAATATCCCGGAATATAAGTCGCAAATGTTCCGTTGATTAGATTTGCGTAATCGATGTTGTCTTCAAAGTTTTTGATGCGTTCAATAAGATCTTTGATGTAGTCTTCGGATCTAGTGGACATTATATGTAAAAGTGGAAGTTCTATAGGTTTTTCTATTGCTTGAGGATTTTTTTCTACTGGATTTCTTTTTAATAAAACATGGCCAAAAGCACTGGCAATGCCGAAACTATTAACAGCTGCGTATGTACCATTCCAAGGTGTATTTTCTGTAACTATTTTCAACCTTCTATCTGTTAGAGCTGGTACATCAGTTCTCGGTTTGTCAGTGTGCAAGTTCGCAGGAATAGTACCACATTCCATAGCAATTATTGTTTTTACTATACTTATAAGCGCATCTGACGCTTCTGTATGTCCAATATTAGTTTTCACAGCACCTAACAATAATGGACTCTGCCTGTCGCCATTATTAAATACGTCATCAATTAAATTAAGTTCAATTTTGTCCAATTCTTTCAAAGCAGAGCCATAAGTTTCAACAAAACTAACTTGAGTGGGGTCAACTCCACAGTTTTGGTAAAAATTTTGAAGAAATCTCCTTGCTGGGTCAATATCTATCTTGATGAATTGTCCCGGTCGATATCCATTGAATAAAGAATCAACATTAACAAGAGTACAGTATCTTCGTCTTGCTTTATCTGCACGTTGAAGAAGAAAGACGCAAGTGGCATCACTTCGAGCGTAGCTGAAGAAAAGAAAAATAATTAGCCTATGTATGACGTCGCTTTTTGACATATGATTTAGGATGATTTCCCGTAACAATAATATCCTTCCTAAACGATTGCGTCATTTAGAGAATGAAATTTACGATTTGATAGTGATAAAAGTGCAGCTTTGGACGTTCGAACACCGGTTGAAAGATATTTTTAATAAGTGAAAACGGTCTTACCCTTGAGCGTTTTCCCCAAAACTGTTGGTAACACCATCACGAGAGGTAACGCCCAATTTTTTAAAAAGGTATGCTGGGTTAATGTTCATTGTAAGATTGGCAGAACAGACAATAGCAGCTTCGCAGTCTCCGGTACGAATGGCATCGTAGCCATGTTGCAAAACCTATTAAAGAAAGGTAATGACATTTATAATCTTGCATAATGTGAGAATCAATAAAGTCAATCTACTATAGTCAGAAAAATTGACTCTGTCGGGTCCAGCAATAAAACAATAAATATTTGGTGTCAACGGGTCATTATTTGCCAGTGACCTCTATATATATAGAGGTCACTGTTATTTGCGCCGCTCTTTTGAAATGAAGACATGCTCTGTATAGTAAAATATAGTAAAATAATCGTACTGTTCCTTTAATATAAATGCTATTTTTGTTTGAAATAATTCCTTATGAGAATGAAAACTGTAGTTCCAATAATTATTTCAAACAAAAATAGCATTTATGTTAAAGGATTATAGTCGGAAAAATTGACTCTGTCGGGTCCAGCAATAAAACTATAAATATCTATAACAAAGCGGCAAATCACTCACTGTTTGCATTATAACATTGCATGCCAAACGGGTTATTATTCGCGCCGCTCTATTGGAATGAAGACATGCATGTTCCTTTAATATGTGTGTACCACGCGCGCGAAATACCTATATTAGTTTGCTTGTCCTTAGGATGAGAGGCAAGAGTTTTGCAGCTTGTGAATAGAATAAGCAAGGTGGTAAGTTTAGGTGTCGCTGCCTTTTCGAAAAAATAATTTTCAAAATTCCATAAAATAAAATCTTTCATAAATTATTTGCTTGTTTGCCAGTTAGTTATTATGTTAATTTGACTTTGTAGATACTAAAAAAAACATTTGCCAAAGGTCTAAGGCGCTTCGTTTTTCTTTTTAATAATTGCCAATATGTAAAAATAAAAAGCTCCATTAAATTATTTGTTCGTCTTTGACTTTTTTTTAAATTTGATCGTTTTTGTTTCCAGAACAAGAAAAATATTTTATGTAATTTTATGTTTTTTGATAATTCTAATGTATTTTTAAATTGTAGCTATAGTAGTTAGTTAGGCAGTTAGGGTGAATAAAATTTTGAGTAAATATTACCGGTCAGCAATTGAAACATAACACAACGGTACAGCACGCCGCGCGCTTTGTCTTGCGTCCTACGGGTCTCAAATAAACAAGTCACCATGGTAACGAACTATAAAATCACGAAGCTCCACGAATTGATACACGACGTACATAAAACGAAAAAACTTCAGGCGGGAAGTTACAAAAAGAATATATTAAAATTTGGTTTGGTATCTATAAAAAAAAAGAAAATTTGGAGGCCAATTTTAGATTTGATCAGAGGGGGCTGAAGCTCCCTCTGCCCCCCTGACTGAAATAATGACATATTTCGCATACTAATATCAATGCAGAAACGACTTCAACTTTTTGACTGTTGTAGAAAAAAAATATTTTCTCTTCAAAATAACATCACACAAATGATACTTTATTATAAATACGCTTGAACCTGTTGGCTTTCTACATTCAAAATAAAATATAACACAAACAAATGATTTCACTCAACTAGGTTGCTAGTGTTTATGTATATACTTATAGGTCAACATATAGTTTTATGTATAAGTATTAATTTCTTACTTGCATACCGCCTAGCCAAGACGCATCACACGAGTAACTCGGTCCCGTTGAATGCAACCAATAGCTAATTCTATTTGATAGCATATTCCTAGATTGTCCAATGACAGCGAAACCGGTAGTAGAGCTTTCGAACATAATCGCGTCAGTCTCAGATATGCAGGAAGCCGTGGAGACGAAGATACGACGATTATGAAAAGCTGTAGGAGTCATGCCAGCGTCCAAGATGGCCTCCAGAACATTCTGAAGGAGAATACGGTTCATTGGATTCAAGAAGACAGCCTGTTTGCCATGGGTGGCGAAGAAACTAGAGTCGAAATTGTTAAGTTCGGAGATATTGCCAGTACGATCGCAAACATCCATGGTATCTGAAAGAAGAATATTGTTGTAGAAAGTAAAATAATTTCAAAATATTTAACTTTAATGTGTGGTCTACATTTTTCTTCTATGGTAACTTAGTTACTAGACCGGCGGTGGTCAACAGTTTCGGCTCGCGGGCCACATTGTGAATATTTTTTTCTGTACAGGCCGGACGAAATATGTTGATAAAAAATCTGATGTGGTCAACACATGACCGCCCGCCAATTCCATGTTCAAAATAGCAATGAGCATTAAGTAAAGTTTCGCTTCACAGTTGATCGTTTGTAAACAAAATCTAATTTGTTGTTCTAATAAATACAGAAGTGTGTAATACGAAATTTTGGATTATATTTTATTATGTTTTTCCTTGAAAATCTGTTAAATATAAATTTGAGTTATGGATTATATTTTAAAATCAGCATCAACTTCTTCATGCTTTAAAAATACTTCGCTGTGCATGATCCAATTCGTAAATGTGTAGTTGTAAACTAATATTTGACACTTTGAAAACACGTGCTTATTGACAGCTGTTTGATTTATAGTGCTGTGAACATAGCAAACTTAAATCGGATCATCCTGTACATCTATTATTCATGTATGTTGGAAAATATATTATTTTTACAAACTTTAATTTCATTAGAATCAAATATGTTACTACCACATTCTCCTTAAAACGGTTTCAATTTGGATGATGTAATTGATACCTGACAGTGACATGTATAAAAATAAATTATTACAAAATTTATATTATTAAAATTATTTACTAAATTCTATTATCGTAGCATTGAAGATTGTACCATTGTATTCAATTTTTATTAGTAAAATTTGCTCAAAAATTATATTCAATGTATTTTTTTCAAGAAAAACTATTAAAATCTTGTGTAAGTGATACTTCCGGTTATCCGATGTACACTAAAAACTAATGAGCTCTTTTCCCACATTAGTACCACAGGATCCACACACACACACACACACACACACACACAGACACACATACATACATATGGGCTATCCAGCGAATCAAGCGGTTTACGTCATCGTTTAGGGTTTTTTGAAATTTTCTTTATTTTTTTAAATATATTTTATTAACGGTATTTTATTGGTTTTATTATTATTATTATGTATTTGACACCTTTAATAGAAATAATTATATTTCAATATATTATTATTAAGTAAAACTTTGTAATTTTTTGCAAAATGACGTTTGATTAATTTTTTTTAATATTGGTAATTCTGAACATGTATATTAATAAATATTATATGTCTATATTATACCTTTCAACCTGTATTGTGATTTCATTTTGTTTTTGGTTTCGTTGTTCACCGACAAAATGTCAAATGCTCTGTCATGTCAAATTCAAGAGCTTGTAGTTAAATAAATAGTTAATAGTTAATTTATTGATTTATTTTGAAAATGAAAAATAGATTGGTGGGCTCTTACTTTCACTGAATTGTAATATTGAGGTAATATTTCGTTCTATTTGTTAGTAATAATTTGAAAATTAAATCTAAATGTACAGCTTATGGCAATCGCTATACGCAATGTACAGAAACAGTGAGAAATTGTATGGTATGCAGTATTCAGTATTTTTTTAAGGATCTCACATAATACTAGATAGTATAGCATATACTACAAGAATGAAGTATTTATAACGGCGTAAGCAGTATCGTTGAGAATATTTTAATAAAATTGGATTTCGCTGAAAAAAAAAAGATACCAGACGTGTTACTTTTGTAAGAAAGATTTGTATATATGAAGGCAACCCACAGATCATATTTTAATCTGTTTTACATGCTCATGTAAACTTTTTAACATATGACGTCATTGTTTCTAGTGATATTGTATTTATGACGTAAACCGCTTGATTCGCTGGATGTCACCATTATTAATTTGAAGTGATTAGTTTTTTCACAGTGACATTAACCTGTTAGTTACATACATTTGAAATATGAACTGTGTAACAAAGGAATTGTATTCATCAAAGGTTCTGCTATTTATAAAAAAAAAAAAATTATCCGTAATATATATATCTAGAAATAGTATATTATGTGGCATGTGTGTGAAACTGAAATTTTGTATGTAAATGTAAAATAGGCTTCACACACGTGATTAAACGTCTCAGCTAAAGCTTCGTTGTACAATTTGACAAGCGTATTTTAATAATGCATTATCCCAGGTTTAACATACACACATTTTTCTAGGCCCGTTTAAAATTAAAAATATATTTAGAAATATCACATTTGCCCTCACGGTACAAATATATCATTATCATTACTGAAATCTGTGTAGAAAGTAGATTGGCACATTCAGCAATGGGTAATATACCGTGATGGTATATTTATTTATTTTTATATTCTAGTTACATAAATAACTATTACAATTACCTTTCCATCTTGCAGCGTCTATTCCATCTGTATGTTCAAACAGTATCTTCTGCAGTTCTTGAACATTCTTCGATTTTGGAAAATATCCTCCAATGAAAGAAAATATTACTTATATACTGACAATCTGAATAAATTTTGAATAAAATCAAATCTAATAGAATAGCTTATTTTGTCTTTATGTGATTTGCAAGGACATTGTCTATTTTCAGTATTAAGACATTTACTATTCACAATTTAAATCATATTTTAAAATTTATTCTAATAAGTAGCTGCATTTCTTGCAATTTCGGACATTTGAATAACTGAATATCAAAAATTGTATAGTTTAGAATAAATGTTTGACAATTCAATTATTGCTTTGTATACATACATTATTTATTCATAATGAATGTATGTATACAAAGTAATAATTGAATTGTCAAACATTTATTCTAAATTATACAAGTTTTGATAAAGTGTGCAAAGTGGATCTTTATTGCTCGCGCTCGAAAACTGAAGCGCGAGCGTAGCGAGCGCTACAATCGAGCGAGAGCAATAAAGATACTTTACGCTAGAGATACACACATAATTTTTTCTACGACTTTACTAACTAAAATAGAAAAAAATAATAATACCTATTTAGTAAGTTCAATTCAACCTCAACCAATTTCTGCTTTGTGTTGTGTGTAACCATGACGATGTGAGTATCCAAGTAAATAAATACAAAATTCTGTCAGTAAAAGATAGTGATTTTTCCTGCACTCCTCCAGATATATTTGAAACGGCGCAAAATACTTCCTTGAATTTATTATCTGCAAAATCAAAAGCATTATACGAAAAGAATTATAACCTCTCCATTGAATGGTGTAAGTTAAAAAAAATCAAGAATTACAGTGAAAATGTCTTACTAGCTTACTTTTTGTAAAAATCAAATGAAATCGTCTTCTCTTTGGTCCATTTATTCCATGCTAAAATCAACACTAGCAGTTAAGAACTGAAAACTCTAGTGAGTGTCACAGTCACAGAGTCTAATTTATCTTCGTCAGCTGTTTTCAAGTTCTGGAATGAATATACAAAACTGCCAAAAGTGCACATTCAATTTTAACATTATCCGCCAATAATTAAATCCAATACGTTTGTTAATTATGAAATGTGTGTTATTAAATATTTAAAGTTGTAATACAATGTACATTCACCAGTAGAGTTATTATATATAATTAAATACCTAACCTAACTAAATTGGTAATATAGCTAACTTCAGGTATATTGTTTGTAGCCTTAGACCAGGAATAGAGGGGAGACAAGGCATATTCACGCGTATATTTCCAAATCATCTGTGCGATTTTGACCCTTATTGAATCAGCTGGAATCGCTAGTCGACCAGTTAAATATTGTTATGTTACAGTTGACCAAATCTAAATAAACACTTGATTATCCATAACATAAACAAAACAATTTAAAACTAAGAAAACTATGAATCAAACTAAAGATGTATGTTTTCAAGAACGTAAGAAGTCAAAATAATAATTGATAACGTTGGGTGACGCTTGTTGATTTTGAAAATTTATTCGTTCGACTGCACACGTATGTAACACATCTGGTCGATTAGGCGATTGCAGCTGACTTTGACATTTCAATAAGGTCGAAAGTCGTTATGATGATTTGGAAAGTCTTCTTACGGCGAAATACATAGCATGCCCTGTCTCCCCTTGTCGCGATTCAAGTTAAGCAAACTCTATCTGGTGGACAAAGTTTCAACTAAAAATTGTCCGAAATATATTATCTTCTTTCCTCCACAGAATCTTTCTAGTGATTGTAGGCTATTTAAAACATCCTTTAACACAAGTTTAATATTTTTAAACTTTTCGAAAACGCATAAAATTCATTTTATCAGTGACAGATTGACAGCTCGTACAGTGTTGTGACGTCACAACACTGATATATAACGGCGGGAAAAGTTAATTTGAATCGCCAATTCCTGGTCTAAGTTTGTAGCACATTTTTAGTGTAAAAATGAACCTAACCTATATTTTAGATTTCGTAAGTATTATTTTAATAAATTAAGATTTCAACAAAAATATGTATTTATCTAAGCGAGCAAATTGAGCACTTTACCGCGCGTTGCTATGGGCGACGCGCGGTAAAGTATTTTTTTGCTCGTCTGAAATTAAGAATACTAGTATGCAAGATTTTAAGACAAGAACATTTTAAGAGTTTTAAATATCAAAATCACCAAGAGTTATTACACAACGATAAAGAACGAAGAAATACCTTTGCGAAGATATGATGAACAAAATTAATAGTGGGGAAATATTACTGGATCGAATTTTATTTACGGATGAAGCGGCATTTTATATTAATCGGGAAGTAAATTCACAAAATTGCAGGTATTGGAGTCGTCAAAATTTTCACTTATATCTGCACCAGGTATTCCCACAACGCTGGATAGGACGTGGTGGAGAAGTGGAGTGGCCTGCAATGCCATCAGATCTTGCACCAAACGATTTTTTTTTCTTTGGGCCATTTAAAAAATTGTATTTACAATGGTGACAAAATAAATATTGATCAATTAAAAAAAAAAAAATTATACCATACAATTTGAACTTTTTCTTTAACTGTATACATTTTAATATGACAATTTGATGACATTGACAAATATACTAAATGTCATGTCTTATGTCCAGTTTAAAAAAAAAACGCGATAATACATTGCTGTCAATCATTTTAAATGTAACTATGGTAATGATGTACTCCCATGTTCACTGATAAAAAAAACTCTCGGTATATTTCCAAATTTCAAGCGAGTCAAATAACTACTTGGTTCTCTAGTAGAGCTTGTAACATATTTCCAATATCTTGGCATTTCATATTGGTTTCGTTGTGCAAGTTTCCTAGTGATTGGAAATCATCAGTCTTACCCACTAACTATACCTAAGGGATTTGGAACTGGTGCGTTGTACTTGCATGCGTCGATTTGGACCCAGTTCATTCCCTGGAGGCTCCAGTAAATTTCTCCGCCCATTCAACTTTTATAAGCTTGTTTGCTTCATCGTTTTTTATCCTGTCGGCTCCAATTTTGCAATTTGTCAGTCTATTGTTCATTTTATTTTTGTCAGATGCAGACATTTTTAATTCCGACAAGCCATGTTTCGTTAATTAAATGCATTCAAGCGTGAATTGTGGTAATACTCAGCATTTTTTTTAATTTATAAAAATAGCAGTGCTGGCACGTACGAGTAATAAACGAAAGGTAAAGGTTCAAATCTTACTCCTGCCAACTATTAATCAAAAATATTGCTGTGTCCAAGTACAGTCGGTTTAGAAACAAAATTAATGTATCTTTTTAACTTCCGTTACCTTTAGGTAAGGAAGATACAGGGTGGAATTCAATGGGTTATATTAAAGTCTGTATTAAAGCTTGTATTAGGTATATGGCAACATTGTAATATTTCCCAAATCTATCAATGAGATTCAATTGTGACATAGAAATTTTACCGCAGGGAAAAGTAATACAGATATCCTTTATTCAAATGAAGAAGTATAATTGTAAATGGAAGGTGTAAAAGGAAACTTGCAAAAAAAATAGCAACATTAGGTTAGAAATATGTCAAATTTTATGTGTCAAATTTCATACCTGAATGTTAATGAATTTTAAAATATCTCAATCCCCGTTTTGATCAGTTTTGATATTTGTCCTTTTTTTATCGTAATTGTATGGCTTTCTTACTTCTATTAATAATATTTTTTTCTTTATTTGATCCTTTGGTCTCTCACTTTTTTCTGACAGGTATTACAAAGTTGCCAAAATATTTTTGACAAAGAACTGTTTTAGCTTAAAACACGCTAATACAACCCACTGAATCTCACCCAGTGTTTTAAAAAAAAATCCTAACTCTGAGTAGGCAGTGAACAAAAAAATGTATGTCAATTTGAAAGTAATTAAATGTCAATTTGAAATAGAAATAAATTAGAAAACGGTGAATGACAATAATCTGTATCCTTCTTTATTATCTTTTCTGCTTAAAATTGCATTTCACGATCAATTTTGACAACTTGACTTTTGAACTGAATAATGTTCAGACATACGTTTTTTTGTTCATCGCCTAGTCCGAATTAGGTTTTTTTTTTCTGAATATATTGGGTGCGATTCAGTGGGTTATATTAAAGTCTGTACTAACACTTGTATTAACTAAAACACTGTATTAGCTTAAAACACATTTTAAAACAAAGGTGATTCAGTGGTCTGTATTAAGCTGTTTTAGTTAAAACGCAAAATTACACTTGGCAACACTGTAATAACTGTCAAAGTGCGAAATTGGCTTCATTTGATACGTCAATATTTTGTATTTGTGTTGTTTTAGGTTATATTACACTACTTTATGACCTATATTTTAAATTTTAACATATTAAAATGTCAGGAAAAAGAATTACAGAACCGATTGGTTTAATGAAGAAAAGATTATTTTAATAAGAGGCAATTACTAAACGGAACGGTATTATTGAAAATAAGGGAAATGACATTAAAATAATGAAAAATAAAAAAGCTGCATCATTTTGAAGTGTTAAATTGGGATGTCCAAAGAAATAAAAGTGATGTTTGTGCTGATTGATATTTTTTATTATTGTAATCAAGTTTCCATTATTGTAAACAAGCATTTCTTTGTTGTAATCAAAATTTCTTTAAGGATTTCTTTGTTTGTAATAGAAAAAATCAAAATCAAATCAATATTATTTTAATTCAATGTAGCGGGGCCCCTAAAATGTGAGGGGCCCATAGGCAATTGCCTATTCTGCCTAATGGGTAATCCGGCACTGTTTGAAATGCAATTCAAAGAGTGAAATTGCACATTATTTCAAAGAAAAACTAAAACTGTAGGAGGTACATCACCGCCAAACCCAGATATGTCAATTCGAATCAAATTTATTACATTCTGAAATACATTTTTTGATAATCGGTATCACTTTCGGAGAGAGTATTGTCATAGTTTTTCGTCTTCTGTATATCCTTCTTCGTCTTCTACAATCAACAACACGCCAAACATGCTCAACTCTTTCAACAGCACGTATTGTGTCACCTATTTTACTTAAACAAACTTAGAAAATAGACAACATATAAATAATTGGTGTAACTTGCCTGAATTTATTCATATTAACCTCAATTTTTTAAATTATTCATTTTCTGTTTTATTATTTCATTTTAAGTTCAATATTTGCTTTAGTATACTTTATGAAGAGTCAAATATATAATTTTACTTTAATATTTCATATTTGACATTATGAATTAAGGTTAATACAATACTTAAAACAGATATAACCCATTTTAAGAAGTGTTTTAATTTCCTAGGCAACTAATACACATGTATTAAAATAAACACTCTAAAACAGTCTAATACAAGCCACTGAATCAGGTTTTTTAATACAACTCTTAATACAGATCTTAAAACAGCCTAATACAACCCACTGAATCGCACCCAATGTCTTTGCTAAAAAAATTCTGTGAGTTTTTAATGAATAAGCACGTTTTAGGGTCTCTAGATTACGATTTTATTAATTTTACGATCGCAATCTGCATATGTGCGTGTCTCCGTCTCCGACGATAACTCCAATACTACGAAAATCTGTTGTGGCCAGCACAAGACCTCTCGCCATTTCCATATTAGGCTATATATAAGTATTGTACTGCACTTCGCTTTCGAACCGTCGTTTTATAACAAAATATTACAGAACTTTACCCAAATATTGTTTTTTATTGTATTTAACATGTCTTCTGCACACATATAATTCTAATTATATATATTTTTCATTGTATGAGGAAGTTTCTAAATGTCAGAGATTGTTCCAATTCATTAACCAGATTGGCGGTATTTCTGAAGGATATATGCATTTTACCTATAATTTCAAATATATAATTAATAAAACAGTAAGAAAAATTAAATATACTTCCCAGAGAAAGCTATCAGAATGTCACTAAAATGTTGATATTTGACAATGACATGTGTCATGTTATAAACATTGGAATTTGTCAACTGGTTTCCTTAGTGCCTTAGCCTCTGCGATTAGTGTACTCTATAAATTATAGTCTTTATCTCTAAATCTATGCACGATATAATAAAAATTTTAAGTGTATTAGATGGAGAATTTTTCTAAGAAACTACTACTTCCGGTTGTTCAATTGTTACCAAAACCTTTTCAGCTCTTCCCAGGAATGTTAGATTGAGGAAACTGCAGTTAAATATTTTTTAAGTCTTATAGTTTTTGAGGAATCGTGTCTACATCCAGACATACACACACACACACACACACACACACAGACATCATTTTAAAAATGTTATAATCGGATTCTACGGACCTTAAATCGTGCTTATTCAATAAAATCTGGATATGCGAATTTTAGCTTGAATCCAATACGTCTCTTAGCGAGAGGTAATTATAAAAATTATAATTCTTTCGTATTCCTCTTCTTTACATCCATATGAAAAGCTGATTAGATTTTGGTTATAATGGGTCAACCGGAAGTACGTGTATTTGAAGTTCTTAACAATTTTTCTTGAAAAATATCTTTTTTTGACATTTTATTTTTGAAAGAATATCTTGCTATCTATACGGTTTGATTACACATTTTCCTTCATATTCAATAGATATACAGTTAAAGAATTATAAAGAGATTCACTTTCATAAATCAGCCAGCTATGCAATAACCATGAAATTTGCTGATATATTCAAATAATTCTAATTGACAGATGTCAGTGTCTAGTGCAATTTACATAGTTTATGTTCGTGTTATCATTTTATTGGATATATAGATTATTTCGGTATGGAATTTGCTGAAAATAGTATATGTTCATGTTACAATTTTACTAGATATACAGGGTGTCTCTTAAATAGGGGGACATGGCTTAACCACAGATTCCTGAGGCTAAAATAAGACGATTTAACCAAACTTGCTTCTACCGGAAAGTGTACCATTTAGCCAGAAATCTGCTTCAAAGTTCTTCGAAAAAAAATTAGTTTTGCTAATAATAACAGAACGCTTTATACGATTTGGATGAAATTTGGTATGATAGTTTATATGGATATAGGTCATCTTTTAAGGTGATACTTGTTATTATTAGTGAGCCACTAGTCTATGAAACTTAGGTCTCCCAACATTAATTAGACCGTAACTTTTTAATGGCAATGCCGAAAACGTGAAATTATTTTTCTTCAGAAAGATACATTCAATAGTAAACGTTTGTCTCTCTGTATAATTTGTGATATCTGTTACGGTTCATACAGAAAAAAATAAAATCTGTGTGTCTGCATTGCTAAATTTTTAAAATAAATTTAATCTAGCAGTCTATCCAAATGTCAAACAAGTAATTTTTAATGACAGTAACAATTGTTTTACGAGTTGTCAAAAATTTTCTTCGCAATATTGTAAAATTAGTAACACCCGTTTGTTCGGTCTAATAGTATTTTACTACCATTATTATAAATAAGACGATTACATATCTCAGCTTACTCCTAATCAAGTTGTGAAGATTGACAACTCGTTACTGTCATTAAAAATTACTTGTTTGACATTTGGATAGACCGCTAGATTAAATTTATTTTAAAAATTTAGCAGTGCAGACACTCAGATTTTATTTTTTTCTGTGTGAACCGTAACAGATATCAAAAATTACACAGAGAGAGAAAAGTTTACTATTGAATGTATCTTTCTGAAGAAAAATAATTTCACGTTTTCGGCATTGCCATTAAAAAGTTACGGTCTAATTAATGTTGGGAGACCTAAGTATCATACACTAGTGGTTCACTAATAATAACAAGTGTCATCTTAAAAGATGACATATAACCATATAAACTGTCATACCAAATTTCATCCAAATCGAATAAAGCGTCCGATTATTATAAGCAAAATTAATTTTTTTTCGAAGAACTTTGAAGCAGAATTCTGGCTAAATGGTACACTTTCCGGTAGAAGCAAGTTTGGTTAAATCGTCTTATTTTAGCCTCAGGAATCTGTGGTTAAGCCATGTCCCCCTATTTAAGAGACACCCTGTATAGAACGAACTTTTGGTATACGTTTTTGAGTAATGGCAGGAGGTAATCTGTTGAATATTTCAGTTTTTATATTTTTCTTTCATACCGTTTTCACAATTAGCGTTTAAATATATGTACATATTTATTGAAAATTAAAATAAATGTTACTATTGTCGTAGAACTGTAACTAATAATTGTCATTTGAGTAGAATCGGGCTCACCTATTGTAAGTACCAAGTACTTACGTTTCAACATCTGCGTTTTAGCATTTACACATCTGGGATTAATTCTAGATAGTACTTAAGGGAACATTTCGCTGGAGGACAATGAATATTTTATGTTGGTAAACCTGCTTGAATGTTTCTTGAAGAATAATAACAAGAGATTACACTTGGGATCTCTTATCATTCACTACATCGTTACATGGAAACTTAAGGATGATATATATATATATATATATATATATAGAAAACGTATTGGATTCATGCTAAAAATCGCATATCCAGACTTTAGTGAGTTTAAGGTCACTAGAATCCGATTTTAACATTTTTACATTGATGTGTGTTTGTGTGTGGATGACCAGTTTAACTACGTATTCCTTAATTCCGACACTAATGGGAAGAGCTAAAAAGGTTTTGGTAACAATTGGACAGCCGGAAGTAGTAGTTCTTTAAAATAAATCTTCTAATGCGCAATTGCACGAATAAGGCATACATTTTAAGCGAGGTTTTATCATGCAAATCGACATTTTGAAGCAATGTTTTACAATTCATTTTGATGCAATATTGTCAATTTAAGCCAAATTTAATATTTAAATAACGTTGGTGCAAATGGCTATAAATATTATTTTTTTGGAAATTTATTCTGTATCTGATACATTGAACATTTTTATTATATCTTCTATATATTTGGAGATAGATAATATATAAAATAATCCGTTGTAATTTGTAATGAATCTCACAGACGAAATAACTCCATGGAAATCAGTTGAAAATTTAAAATGTTTGTAATTGATAAAAAAAATGTAAGCGTCAAAAATCTAGATACATTACTTTTTCTGGGAAGTACATTTAATGTTTCTTATTTTATTATTAATTAAATATTTAAAATTATAGATACATGTATTACATATACTCATCAGAAATAACGCTAATCTCTTTAATGAATTTGAAGAATCTCGAACATTTAGAATAGTAGGAGGAAACTTATTTATAGAATGTATTAAAAAATTAAAAATATATTAATAATATACGTTATTAGAATTTTTGTGTGTGTACCAGAAATGTTAAATACAATGGCTCGTAGTATGATCACGGTTTTAACTAAAACGCTCTTTTAAGAAATGTGAAATTCAAATTTCAATATTTAATTTCACTCTTATCTGTAAAGACACACACACACATCATTGTAAAAATGTTAAAATCGGATTCTAGTGACCTTGAAACGTGCTTATTCATTAAAATCTGGATATGTGATTTTTAGCATGATTCCAATACCTCTCTTAGCGAGAGGTAAAAATATAGTGGAGGACCCTATTGGACTAAATATACTCCCAAACGGCCATATTTAACTATTACTTTTAAATTTCTTTTAAATTTTATACTTTTGTTTATTTATTAGTTTGTATATTAATTTAAGTTTAATATATACGGATCAGACAGGAGGCAAAACGTTTAGAGAAAACGTAATAAATAATTAAGAAAAGAAATAAAAAAATAAATTGAAACTATTGTCGTACGGAGACGAAGATACTTTTGTTTATTATTTTTCTCCTGCGAAATCAGGATTCAGGTTCTATCTAGCAAAAACTCTTCCCGTTCAGTTTCGTTTTGGCGGGAGGGCTGGTACCTGCGCTTTACTGCTCCTCATCTCCGTTGAAAAGCACGAAAGCTCCACGAGCTTTGGCAGTGCGCTTCCAGCTTCCCGGTTCGGTGGATGTTAATCTCCAACCCCGCGAAAGCTCTGCTCACGTGAACTTCAGAACTATTGACTGACAGCTGCGCTCTCCCGTCTCGTGGTGTTTGTGAATTGTTGCGAACTTTATTCAAGTTATGGAAAGTCTTGGACACTTTGTAAGTCACTTTTTAATTGCTTTTGGTGGTGGAAAGTATTAGAGTTGTGAATAATTATGAATATTGTAATTTAGTTTAAAATTTTGAAGCTTAAAGTAGAGGATTTCACATAATCATTTATGCAACAAAAGTAAAAATCTGTTGTGGCCATCACAAGACCTCTTGCCATTTTCATATTAGGTATTACATATATAAGTAGTGTACATATTTGACATTTCTGATACACACAAAAATACATATCTTCTTTATATATTTTTTAATTCATTCTATTCACTCTTATTCTTCTATGTTCGAGATTCTTCCAATTCATTGATGAGATTGGCGGTATTTCTGAAGGTTATATTTATGTAATATATGTATGTATAATTATTAATATTTAATTAATAATAAAATAAGAAATGCACTTCCCAGGAAAAGTCTTCAGCAATGTGTTTGTCTTTTTGACACACATTTATCTGTCAATTACAAACATTTTAATTTTTCCACTTGTTTTCCATGGGCTGCGAAATAAATTTACGCCTTATTATTTTATATATTTATTCAATTTTGACGTTTTAAATTGTCATTATTAACTCCATAGCAACAACTATAAGTAACACTTTTTTCACTTGTGAATTAAAAAAAATTTTAACTCACTCTGCAACAAATAATGCATTCAAAATAACATCAGGTACGAAAATAACACTTACCATAATATTTATCAGACATTTTCAGCCATTTTCATTATTTTTCACGGCACAAATGACAGAAAATAAAGCATTTTAAATACATGACTTGACGTCTATCTATTGTCATGCTTAGCCTACTAACTGATCTGTTTTTCATTTTGTCAAAATTAAATATTATAATGGTTTTTATTAGTATTTCGTCAAAACTGAATAAAATATTGTACAAACCACGTGAGCTAAGAATGTTTATTCACTCGAAGAAATTAACTAGCTAAACTTTCTTCACATAAATAAACATTATCTTAGCTCACTTGCTGTGTAAATATCTATTATATGTCTCTATCTTTAACTTCATAGAAGATATAATTTAAAATTTAAATGTATGGGATACAGATTTTATATTCTTTAATATTAGTAATAACAGAAACTTTCAAAAAATAATATTTAGACGATTTTTTTTAAAGAAACTATTACTTCCGGTTTTCCAATTGTTACCAAAATCTAATCAGCTCTTCTCAGGAATGTCAGATTGAGGAAACTGCAATTAAGTATTTTTTAAGCCTTATAGTATTTGACCAACATCCCACACACACACACACACACACACACACACACACACACACACACACACACACACACACGTACACGTTATAATCGGATTCTAGGGACCTTAAAACGTGCTTATCCACTAAATTCTGGACATGCAATTTTTAGCATGATTCCAATACCTCTCATTTATATTTTTACTTCCCGCTACCCTTGGTAAGGGAGGTATAGGGATCGTGCTAAAAATCACATATCGAGATTTTAGTAAATGACCACGTTTTAAGGTCCCTAGAATCCAATTTTCACATTTTCACGATGATGTCTGTATGTGTGTATGTATGTATGTGTGTGTGTGTATGTGTATGGATTTTGTCTTCGCTCTAACTCAAATACTATCATTCAGAAAATTCTGAAACCTTGTATTTATATCCTATTCTAATATGAAAAGAAGCCATTAGATTTTGGTGTAAATGGGATAACCGGAAATGGCACTTTACCTGAAGATTATTGAATTTTCTACAGGAATACATTAATACTTTTTCTATATAGTTTACAGATAAATTTAAAAATATTTTTTTTTATTAGTCGCGAAGCCTAAGATAAACGCAATTCCTTTATTACACAGTTCATATTTCAAATGAATGCAACTGACAGTAAATTAAATGTCACTGTCAAAAAACTAATCACTTCAAATTAATAATAGTGACATTTTAAAAAGAATATAGAAAATAAAGCAATAGTTTTCTGCAATGGAACAGTCTGCAGCGTTAGTAAATACGTATGTATTTAAATTAATAAAAATTAAATAGCGGGAGGTTTTGTGTTGGCCACATCAGATTTTTTTATGCTGAATCAAATGTCTTACGACGGGCTTCTTTTCTTTGTTAAAAAATATAAATAATAGGATATACATGAGGTCAGATACGAACCAGAACTATACGATCCATATCCTCTTCCGTATATTTCGGATTATTAAACCAAATCGAAACAAATTTCCGTTTTTAAAAGGTCCATGTATCATCCGAATCCCTTGCTGTAGCCTGAAATCTACTCTCTATCAGAAACCCGCAGAAAACAATAGAGGAAATATATGATAACGCTTGTTCCTTTGAAAAATAGATATCGTTGGACTAGTATAGGCCCGAAGATCGATTCGGAATCTCAGTCGGCTTGTGTCAGGAATTTATGTGTAGCTCAAAGTGAAGTGAGGCGAACAAATCACGCCGTAGATGTAGTTCCTGCTGCCAGTGGATGTAATGTAACTTACACCGTTACATCAATAACTTCATAATTTGACACTTGATAAGCAGGCATCGTAATGGATTTGTTTAGAGTGGTTTATTTACTCTGTTAGGTACGCTGATCTAAACCACTGATATTTCAGTGAACTGACAATTACAAATATTACTCATGAATACCTGAATATTTTATATTGTGAAATAAAAGTATTTATGATGTTATAATAGAGTGAATGGTCTACTTTTAAATTGTGAATACAAGTCATAATTTAATAACAAAAAATAACAAATTTACATATCTCAACCGTTATATTTTATTTTTTAAACAGATGTCTTAAATTTTGCTAATTTTTAAAATAAATAAATAAATATATCATCACAGCATATTACCCACCGCTAGGTTTAAAATTTAAAATTCTTGTAGTTTAACCTAAATTCAGTACAATTTTTGAAAGAAGTCCGATCAAGGCCATCTACGAATTGTATCTATGAATTAAGATTTTATGCTGTCAAATGTAGTAGTGTCGTTTACATAGTTTTTATAAGGTACACAAGATATTATGTACCCTCATAAAAACTAAGTAAAAGACACTACTAAATTTGACAGCACAAAATCTTAATTCATAGATACAATTCGAAGATGGCCTTGATCGGACTTCTTTCAAAAATTTTACTGTACATAGTTGTTCAAATACTTTAAAAATGCGTACCCGTACGTAACATTCTCTTTACAATCAAATAATATTACTACCAAGTTTATATCTCTACCCATTTTTGAATTGCCCCAAAAGTCAATATACCCCACATTTAGATAAAAACTTCAAAATTTTCAAAAATCTAATTTTTATGGATCTAGATACTTCTTAATGCGCTGATTCCAAATTTTGAAACCGCAGGTCGATATCTCGTTTCGTTCTCGTGATATTTAGATTTAAAGTTTTGCTCAAAGCTGCCCATTTTTGGGTATTAACCCAAAAATGGGTCGAGATATGAATTTGGCACCATCACCATTCGAATCTACAGACAAAAATACATAAGTACAGCAATTTTCATAATTTTTGTCCAACCGGTTCATTTATTATAAATAAACCCCTGAAAATGACCAAAATCTGAAAAAATCGTAAGATTTTTGCGATTTTTTGCCATTTTCAGTTATTTTGCTTTAGAGATTGTATCCGGTGTTCAAAAATTCTAAAAATTGGTGTACTTATGTAATTTTCTCCGTAGAATCGAATGGTGTTGTCGCCAAATTCATATCTCGACCCATTTTTGGGTTAATACCAAAAAATGGGCAGTTTTAAGCAAAACTTTGAATCTAAATATCTCGAGAACGAAAAGAGACACCGACTTGCGGTTTCAAAATTTGAAATCAGCGCATTAAGAAGTATTTAGATCCATCCAAAATTAGATTTTTGAAAATTTTAAAGTTTTTATCTAAATGTGGGGTATATGACTTTTGGGGCAATAATGGGCTACTTGCGTGGTACTTAAAATCCAATTTCTATCACTTAATACGTAAAGTTATGTTGAAAACATGTACAAAAATATAAATTTTATTTAAAAAAAATTATTTGTGTTTTCGTAAATTAGGAAAAAAATTCTGTGACGTCATTATATTGAACTGAAGAAGGGAACCATGATTAAAAACTTATAGCTGGCATTGCGTGCGAGAAAGTTTTAATTTGAATTTGACATTTTTCTCTCTCTGGGCTCTCAAATACATTAATTACATCACAAATAAACACATAGATAGTTACATGTAATTTAAAATATCGATACGAACAAGACAAACTAAAATACTAACCTCCAAACTATTGTTGAAACGTCAAACAGGAGATCTACATTACCCGTACAAACAATCGCTATGGCTTTACGGTTACTTATTGGTGCGGGGTAATTCTACGTCATACATGGCGGTAATTCAAATAATCAAATTTCATTATTTTTTTTCTGGCTAATTAATAAAAATTTTGTCAAAAGAAAAAATATGGGTAGCAAGTTTTTACCTTCTCTTCAAAAATAATAAAATAAAAAAAGGTACGCAAGTAGCCCATTCAAAAATGGGTAGAGATATAAACTTGGTAGTAATATTATTTGATTGTAAAGAGAATGTTACGTAAGTGTACGCATTTTCAGAGTATGTATATTCATGTTATAATTTTATTAGATTTATAGATTCTTTTCCAAGGAATTTTCTGTATGGAATTTGTAAAAAATTGTATTATGTTCGTGTTGCAATTTTAATGGATATATAGAATCTTTTCCAGTGAACTTTTGGTATGGGATTTGTACAAAATACATCGAATTGACGCAAGGTATTGTGCTAGCCACAACAGATTTTCTTATCAATAACTTGATAAAGAAGGACAATTAGAAAATTTTCCAATTGTTGATTTGTTTTAATTCCCGGAATCAAATCCAAAAAGATTTTATTTAAATATAAATAAAATAAAATTGATCATTATTCAATTCAAAAGACAAGTTGACAAAATTGATCTTGAAATGTAATGTAATAAGAAAGAAGAATCCAGTAATTGATATTTTCAAATAAATTTAAGCAAACTGACAAGAAAGTCTTCTTTTTTTCTTGTGCCTGTCCATTTGCGATAACATGAAATAATTTGAAAAATAATTACATTTTAATTTCAAATATGTTTCAGCTTACAGTTTTTCTTGAACATAAATTTTTATTAAATTTTGAAAAATTATTAAACATTTCCTTCATGCTTGACAATGAATAATTTATATCGTAATATTTCATCAGTCCGTGGTAGGTATTCGCTGCATTTACTGCGAATTTTTTGAGCAAATTCGCGTTAAAGGTATAAAGGAAATGCAATTTTCCAACATTTTGCAAACATGGAACAAGAAAGTAATCCGTCTACTTCTCACGATCCAAACGCCACGCAGAGATGGAGGTAAAATGAGGTGTTAGAAATATGATAAGTTTCTTTGACGCCTGTAAACTTATTAAAGCTCAAGGGAGGAATATCTTTTTAGGGCGAAATTAAGAAGAAAACGAAGAGAATTACATCATAATAAGATATATTTATTCAAATGCTTTCAAATGTAATACATACTCTTACAGAAATTCGGGTATGAATTATAAAATTTAATTAAATTTTCTTGTTCAACTGTTATTAAATTATATTTGTTTGTTTTGGTATCTAGGTTTTTACTAAAAAATGATGCAGTTTGCAACATTACGGAAAGTGAAATATAATAAAGGTGCATATTTGCTACTATCGTCACGTAAACTCACAGGGAGATTTTGCATAACGTACGAGAAGATTCCATCAACGTTAACGTTACGTCTTTAATAACGCACGTACAAAATAACGGGTTTTCAAAAATTCAGATTTTGTACAACGTACGTTGATTTTGACGTTTAAATGATAGTCGTTTAAAATAGTTATTTACATTCGAGTGCGTGTAAGTTGTATTTTACAGCGCGACAGCTTTGTTTGAGGCACGAACCCTTAAGGCGAGTGCCTTATTAGCTGGAGCGCTGTAAAATACTTCACGCACGAGAATTGTATCAAATTTTTTGGCCGACTATAATGAAAATCAGTTTTTATAATGAGATAGGTTGTACTTCTGAAAAGGGTTAGTTTAAAATACTGGGTTAAGTCAATTTCCAAATTTGATTTTACTTACCTTCATTAGAGTATTTCTTCTAGCGAAAAATTATTTGTAATAATAGACGTTGCTTATGACTGATAATATATTTATTTGCTCGTTTTCTTCGTAATAAATAATAGGTAGGT
Source organism: Ophonus ardosiacus (assembly GCA_943142095.1). Classification (NCBI taxonomy): domain Eukaryota; kingdom Metazoa; phylum Arthropoda; class Insecta; order Coleoptera; family Carabidae; genus Ophonus; species Ophonus ardosiacus. The sequence goes on from OW964823.1 coordinate 82,085,850, forward strand.
GTCGATATTTGACATTTCAGCAATGTTCGCCTCGCGTATTTGACAGGTATATCGATCGGTGACTATGTCGGTAACGGCGGATTTTTACAATAATGACAGATGTCGCTGCCGTGATTTTGGTTTATATAAATTCATTTTAAATATAGGAAATGTTGAAGTAAAAAAATAACTTATGTAGGTAGTACTTTTTTACATAAACTTTATTATAGTAAAGATGATTTCTTTTCTAAACGTCCAGTGTATTTTGATTATTTTACCGCATAGTTAGACAAGTTACAATACAGTAAGCGTAAAATATAGGTTACATTTGTTGTGTATACAATTGTAAAGTTCCCATTACACTTCAGGAGGGCAAAAATGTCATATTCATTGTATTTTGGTAAAAAAAATCAAAAGCTAAAAAATTCCAAATATATTAACCATAATTCTAACGTGGATCCCGTATCAATAAAAAAAGTCTGTTGTGGCCAGCACAATACCTCTCGCCATTTTTATTTTGTTACATAAGTATTGAATTTAACATTTATTGGACACACAAATAATTGTAATTATAATTATACTCGTATCTATTCTAAGGTATCTTGTCCTACTCTACTAAAATGTTCAATATTGTTCCAATTCATTGACTGGATTGGCGGTATATCAGGGACACATGTACTATTAATATAATTTCCTTTACCTATAATTTTACATATTTAATTAATAATTTAATAAAAAATATTAAATGTACTTCCCAGAAAAAAATTCAGTAATATCAGTAAAACTGTTGATTTTTGAAATTGACATTTACCTGTCAAATATAAACATTTGAATTCGACAACTGGTTTCTTTGGTGTAATTTGGACTGTGCGATTTATTGCAATAGATATAGTTTGTTCTATATAGGTATTATTAATTAATTAATATATTAATTTTATGTTATTCAATATTTGTAATAACAAAAATTTTCAAAAAATAATATATAGATTTTTTTAAGGAACTACTACTTCTGGTTGTTGTCTAATTGTTACCCAAACCTTTTCAGCTCTTTCCATTAATGTCCGATTTATGAATGAGTAGTTAAACAAGTCTTAAGTATTAGAGTTTTTGAGGAATCGTCCTTTCAATATCCACACGTACACACACACACACACACACGCACACACACATCATCGTAAAAATGTTAAAATCGGATTCTAGTGACCTTAAAACGTGCTTATTCACTAAAATTTGGAAATGCGATTCTTAGCATAAATCCAATACCTCTCTTAGCGATAGGTAAAATTAGGAAATTTCAGTTTTTAAATTCTGAATGACTTAATAGATATTTAAACACCAAGTGAGCTAAGGTAATGTTTATTCATGAGAACAAAGTTAATTTCTTCTAGAGAAGAAACATTCTTAGCTCACGTGGTTTGTAGAATATTTTATTCAATTTTGACGAAATACTAATACAAACCATTATATTATTTAATTTTGACAAAATAAAAAACTGATCAGTTAGTAGGCTGAGCATGACAATCGTCGCTGATAGACGTCAAGTCATGTATTTAAAATGCTTTATTGTCTGTCATTTATGTCGTAAAAAATAATGAAAAGGGCTGATAATGTCTGGTAAATAATGTGGTGAGTGTTATTTTCGTTCTTGATGTTATTTTTAAATGTATTTTTTGTTGCAGAGAGAGTTAAAATTTTGTGAGACTGATTTAAATTTTTTTATACACGGATAATTTTACACGAATTTCTTTGACATATTATAACCTACAATATAAACAATTTAAACAGGCAACATGAAAATTTTTATTACAAATCGAAAATTTTTATATTCTTTAATGAAAAATGAAAATTAATTTTGTGATATTTATATGGAAAGCACGGAGATACACAAAATAAAACAAATTACATAACTAATAAACAAACAATAAACTGTTGTTCTCCGCTTTCATAGCAACACTAGATACTGGATGTACGAGGACAAATTCTTTTCGATACAATTTTTCTAACACTCATAATTTGAAATTTTTCATCCGTGCATAAAGTTTTGTACGTACCACTAGCGTAACTTGTTTTTATGGCCTTTGACGTGTTTTTATCCCTCAGCTTACGCCTCGGGCTCAAAATCCCGCAGCAGGCCATATAAGCCTCCTTACGGTCTTAATACATAAATAACTATTAATTCACTTGTGAATAAAATGTTACTTGTAGTTGTTGCTATGGAGTTAATAATAGCTCTGTTCGATGAGAAGTGCTTGAAGTGTAGAGCAGAATAGTGCAGTGCAGTGTAGTGTACACTAGTACAGTCTAATTCTTGTGGTTTCATAAAACACACTAGTGTATATTTGGGCAAGTTTGCTCAGCTGTGAGTAATCAAGCCAAGCATAGCCAAAGGTGTAAAAGGTTAGGTTGTTTATAAACACAGTCATATCATAAAGCTGCAAAAAAGTGACTGCAGAAATGTCTGTTTTAAAGAGCATAGTGAACTAATAAACGATTCTGACGAAGATCAATCATCACTTGATTCTTCATCAGATTCAGAGACAGATATATTAATTAATTCTTTATATAGCAAAACAAAATTTTAGGTTAAATAACCAGATGTGTAGATAGGATAGAATTAAAATGTCTACCGAACAACATTTAGCTACCCCCACTCCTAGTCTGCACTTTCTACACTACCTGGCGAGTCAGGTCAGAAAAGTGAGCACTAGTTCTTAAATTTTTTGTTATCGAACAGCCTGCCAGAAGCTGCCCGTTTCTCATAAAACATGTTAGTGCAAGAAAGTTAACACTAGGGCGGCCTAGTACATGTCATCGAACAAAGCTAATGACAGTTTAAAACGTCAAAATTGAATAAAAAAATATAAAAAACTTGGACGGGTCCATTGCACCAATTTCATTTACCTAGCGTAAAATGAAATATTCCTCCAAGGTGCTATAATGATTCTTATGGGAAAAAATAATTGAGTTATGAATGTTATAGTCGGGAAGGAAGCAGTAAGCAATTACTGTGCAGAATGCTGCGAGTAATAACGTACATGAATATTATCGCTAATTTGATTAGTTGACGTCTTCGCCATTGCTGGCTCACCTTAGACGTTCATGCAATTATAGCTGTACATTACTACATTATAATTGCAACGACATCATTATACCGCGCGCGGAGATGCTTGCTAGCAGAGCAGCTGTCGGTAATTTCCAACGTGCAAGGCGAAATTTCCCTATTCCCGATTTAGTATCATCGAAATTAAAGGTTACACGTTACATCCACCCGACCTGACACCTGTGGTTACGGTATAAACTCACTTTATAGCTTACTTTCAGCTTCACTTCCAATCCAAAACAAGCTAAATTAATTTCCGAACTTTATAATGATATTACGGAATTAAATTCAAAATCAGATCCATCTCGTAAGATTAAAAAGAGAAAATTTAAATTGACTGGTGTGCCTAGGGTTGCCAACTTTACAAAATTACAGAAAAGGACATTTTTTTGGCAATCTTTTTCTGAATTATGCATAAGATTTAGAATTTATGAGAAAAATGCGATTTTTTGATAATGTTCAAGGTCAAACGTGTTTTAATGTAAAGTTAAATGATATACAGTAAAATTTTTTAAAGAAGTCCGATCAAGGTCATCGTCGAATCGTATGAAATAAGATTTTGACAAATTCAGCAGCGTCGTTTACTTAGTTTTTATGGGAGTACATAACATACTGTTATTTTGTAATTACATAAATATAATATTATAAATACATGTAAAGGGTTATAATTGTAACTGTACCATTATTATAGAAATGTCTTAAATTACACACCTGATTAACTGAATGAATATTTTGAAGAGGTCCTCCATTCGCTTCTTCACGTTGAAAATAATCATGCAAATTAATTAGCATTTCCTGAGATTGCTTTTTCAGTGTTCTTCCCTTTTTGCTCATATTGGTACCAGAAATAAACTTGATTAAAACGAACGAAAAATACAAATCGAAATATGTTATAAATCAAATTCTGACACTGACAGAAAACAATGAACGCACGGCTATGGATCAAGTAACTATTTATGAAATAATAAATGAACCAGGGGCGGCTGGTGATATCTTTGTATGGTAGGGCACAAAAATTTAAAAAAGTAAATAGAGTATATTAAATTATTTAATCTTTAAGATACAGAAGCCATCTTCGTAATTAAGTGGGTACTAGACGATTACAATTCAACAATAACAGATTACCTCGAAAAATGTCGGACATACTCGGAAATCTTCGTTTGAATGGGGCTCTGCCCGGAACAGGCTTAATGCAGTCATATGCAGCTTCGCGCGCTTCGCTGCTATTGGTCAAAATTCGAGTAAAAGTAGTGGGAGACAGGGGCAGAAACATTTGTGCCCTAGCTTCTAGCAGCATATCGGTACATGTAAAATGTATATGTACTCGCTTATTTATTTTTTTCTTGTCTTTTTATTTGGTAGGGCTGTGCCCTTGTGCCCTATAGCACGAGCCGCCACTGAAATGAACTTACGTGAAACTTATGATACAGCAACAGTATTAAGAACAACGAGCATTATTATAAAATAGCATGTCGTAACTTTGTCTAAACAATATAAATTTTTGAAAGACAAACGTTTTATATTCATCCCTTTCGCGCGCGCGTGTTGTCTAGCAACTGTGAGAGAGATAAATATATGCCAACTTGTAAATTCGTTCATCATACGGATGTCCTTGATCGGACTTCTTTAAAAAATTTTACTGTACCTAGATTTTTTTTTACAATGAAGCAAATTTAACAAGTTCTTAAAAAATAAAAATCAGTACTTTATGACGAAAACAAGTAAAACACAATAAGATATCTAACCTTAAAATGTTAGCTGCTAATACCTAATTTTATGTTTTAATTTTTAAAACTGACAAAGCAGTTATTTAGCGTTCATAAACTATAATAAAATATTCAAATGCAGTTATACAAAAAACAATTAAACTTTTTGATACCACGAATTGCTTCAAAATTAAACGAACTTTCATTTAAAAATATTTAAAAAGAATCTGTTATGGCCAGCACAAGACTTTCCGTCAATTCCATGTATTTTGTACAAATCCCATACCAAAAGTTCCTTTAAAAAAATTCTATAAATACAATAAAATTATAACATGAACATACACTATGTAAATTGCACTTGACACCTCCTTCTTTCTTCGTCAGCTTTATCTAATTTTATTAGGGGTCAATGTTGCATACTCTTCTCTTCCACTCATTCCTGTCCAAGGCAACTTCTTCACACAGTTCTTCCTCTCTCAAGTCTTCTGCGATACAGTCCTTCCATCTTCTCTTTCGCCTTCCTCCTACTCGCGGCAATCTGATCCTATACTTTCCATATTTGGTTTTGCACTTGACACTGGCATCTGTCAATTACAATTTTTTGCATATATCAGCTGTTTCCATGATAAATACCAAAGCTGACTGATTTTTACAAGTCTCTCTTTATAATGCTTTAATTCTATATCTATTGAATATGATGTTTTAAGAAAAACTGTTAAAAACTTTAAATAAGGGTACTTCCGGTGGAACAATTATAACCAAAATCTAATTAGCTCTTCATATGGATGTAAAGAAGAGAAATACGAGAGAATTATAATTTTTGGAATTGTAGTATTGGAGTTATCGTCGGAGAAAAATTTGTCACACACGGACACACACACACATACATACATACAGACATCATCTTAAAAATAGTAAATTCGTATTCTAGAGACCCTAAAACGTGCTTGTTCATTAAGAACTCACCAACGAATTTTTTGACCAAAGACAATACCTTCCTTACCTAAAGGTGACGGAAGGTAAAAATTGGTTTATGGGCCCATTAATGATAGTTGTGTTTATTTCACGTACACAGGAAAATCATGTTTCAGCCTATTTGGCGTAAACGACATTGACATTTACATAACAAGCGAGTAATAACCTAGCAACACTAGAAAACAGCCATACTGAGAATAACACAAACAAGCAACAAAACAGTTGATATTTGGGAACGCATTGTTATGAAAAAACAAATAACGAATGATTTTGGCATGTTCCATTCCATGTCATATCGAGTTGTCTGTTTAGTCTCTACCTTGCGGTTTGAATATTTATTAAAACGTGGAAGTTTTTCCATCTGTGGCTGTCTCTAGAGTAGCGCCGTGGCAACATGTGCCGAGTGGCGTGTGGCATCGGATGTCGAATCCACTCCACATGCAAAAAAGTTTCGCTCTCGCCAAATGTTCCAACACTGACACTGACTGGCCGAACTTGTGTGCGGAATTTGATTTACGCATTTTCGTGTGTGAATGCCGTCCATAGCAATATGTAATCTGGATTATGCGAAGTGATGTGTTCACTGCGGAATCGAATTGGCTTATTTCAGAGATGCGGAAATGTTTGCATGCAGCAGAGTTGTTGCACGAATTTTTATTTGCCTTCTTAGTCTGTGTCCGATGTTGCACTTTTATCGCCCTAATATCTAAATCCTAAATTTATATGCCCTAAATAATGTCGTTATTGAGGACTTTAGGAGTTAGATTTTAAGGTTTTGCAGGAGCACTTTATGCTTTGAAGTTGACGCGCACTAACAAATCATATTGGTTGCTATAATTTGCAGGAATGGGCACGTAAAATACCTCACGTATTATACGTTATTTTTTACGCGTAAAAAAATATTTTTACATTGACATAATATTTGAGAATTTTTTACGTAGATAATGTAAAATTTTTTTTTATAAAGATATTTTCTTTTATACTGTAATGAATATTCCAGAATAAGCAGCCCATGTGACATCGACATGTTTCTTTGATTCAGACAAACAATTAGGTACCTTCAAACTATCAACAATCAGATTAGTAGGGAAATTTATTCCTGAGACTTAACCTCAAACGTCAAACTTTAAACATATTTTAAGTCAAAATTAGACTAAATACGTAAAGCATATTGTATTATAAGATAATATAAAAATATTATTTTTAAAATGTTTTATATGTTTTATGTAAATTTCAGGCAGTTTTGTAAAAAAATAAAATTTGAAGACATTTAAAAATAGACGGCGAATAAAAAAATCTGTTGTGGCCAGCACAAGACCTCTCGCCATTTCCATTTTATGTTATATAAGTAATGTATTGCACTTCGCTATAGAACCGTTGTTTTGTAATAATAAAAAAAAAATACAGGACTTTAGCCAAATATTGTTTTTTATTGTATTTAACATGTCTTATGCACACATACAATTCTAATTATATCTATTTTTCATTGTATGAGGAAGTTCCTAAATATCAGAGATTCTTCCAATTCATTAACAAGACTGGCGTTATTTCTAATGGATATTGCAGGTTACCTATAATTATAAATATTTAATTAATAAAACCATAAGAAAGATTAAATGTACTTCCCAGAAAAAAGATTTCAGAATGTCACTAAAACTTTTGATTTTTAACTCTGATATCTGTCATTTACAAATTATGTTATAAACATTTGAATTTGTCAACTGGTTTCCTTAGTATATATATTCTATATATTATAGCGCATTTATGTTACCAAAACCTTTTCAGCTCTTCCCAGGAATGTCAGATTGAGGAATTCATAGTTAAACAGGTCTTAAGTCTTATAGTTTTTGAGGTAACGTCCCTCCAACATCCAGCCATACACACACACACACACACACACACATACACACATCCTCACACACATACACACACACACAGACATCATTGTATAAATGTTAAAATCGGATTCTAGTGACTTTGAAACGTGCTTATTCATTAAAATCTGGATATGTGATTTTTAGCATGATTCCAATACCTCTCTTAGCGAGAGGTAAAAATTTGCAAAACTAAAATTTCATTATCTATTTATTAATTATTAATAACATATAGTTTAAAATAAATTGAAATAGAATTAAACCATTAGCTCCAAACTTAGTGAAAATGAATTTTATACAAATTTTAAGCATTTTATGTTGATTTCTCTATCTATAGTTTCAGAATGTTCTTTTAATATTTTAAAGTAATTTCACAATTTCGGTCTCTTTTTTATAAACTTATTATAGTTTCAGTCGTTTTAGAATATATTTATGATAGGTATAAGGAAAGTTACTGTAATATGACATTTGTAAACAAGTCATCTAGTGTCGTTATGAAGAACTAAAATTATACACTATCTACGTTTTTTTACTTATTTAGAATGGTTTTTTACGCTTTTTACCTCTCGCTAAGAGAGGTATTGGAATCATGCTAAAAATCACATATCCAGATTTTAACGAATAAGCACGTTTCAAGGTCACTAGAATCCGATTCTAACATTTTTACAATGATGTCTGTGTGTGTGTGTGTGTGGATGTGTGTATGTGTGTGTGTGTGTGTGTGTGTGTATGGCTGGATGTTGGACGGACGATTCCTCAAAAACTATAAGACATAAGACCTGTTTAACTATGAATTCCTCAATCAGACATTCCTGGGAAGAGCTGAAAAGGTTTTGGTAACAATTGAACAACCGGAAGTAGTAGTTTTTAAAAGATATTCTTCCAAATATTAATTTTTGAAAATTTTTGATATTACTAATTTTGAAGAACAAAATTCTACACCTGCTACATTTATATTTTTTATTATATCTTCTATAAATTTAGAGATAAAGACGCTATAATATATAGAATATCGGGATATAACAAGTCGAGTAGGCGAAACTACACTAAGGAAACTAGTTGACAAATTCAAATGTTTATAACATAATTTGTAAATGACAGATTTCAATGTCAAAAATCAAGGGTTTTAGTGACATTTTGATAGCTTTTTCAGGGAAGTATATTTAATCTTTCTTATTGTTTTATTAATTAAATATTTGAAATTATAGGTAATATGCATATATCCATCAGAAATACCGCCAATCTGATTAATGAATTGGAAGAATCTGTGACATTTAGAAACTTCCTCATACAACGAAAAATAGATATAATTAGAATTATATGTGTGCAGAAGACATGTTAAATACAATAAAAAACAATATTTGGGTAAAGTTCTGTAATATTTTGTTATAAAACGACGGTTCGATAGCAACGTGCAATACAATACTTATATAGCCTAATTTGGAAATGCCGAGAGGTCTTGTGCTGGCCACAACAGATTTTTTTTACAGGGAAACGTAAAAAATATTTTTTTACGCATAAATTCGCATCCCTGATTTGTACAAATTGTCAAATTTACTGTCAAAGAATAGCTTCTTACCTTCTGTTTTATGAAATATAATATTAATATCTGAAGCATCAAATTAAATTGACCTCTATTCTCCAGATTAAAATTTCGAAAAGTAGTTCGTATTGTTTGTAAATATCGATGTTTGAAAATATCGATATTTTTGATGCGATATTTATGCAACATTGATTTTTGTTATTCGATGTATCGATCGATGTTTTAAAAAATTTGCGCATCCGTATCATTGGAACTGAATTGACAGAATGGGAGGAGCTAAAATCTTAAATTTTATAATTTGAAGACGACTTTGGTTAGATATTAAATTAAACTAATCTTTTTCATTAATTTTTTTTTCTAAAATGTAATATTCATTAAATTAGATGCAACTGTGAAACATATACATATGCAAATGTCCGGATTAAAGCAAAGTATACATAAGCTTGAGTTATGAGTTTAAATAAACATATTTTAAAAAGTGGAAACTTTTATTTTCTAAAAAAAGTTAAAAAGTTTATCTCGAATCTCATACATCACGGCGGTATTTAGAAGAAAAGAATATTTTAACCCGAAGCGTTGGAAATGTCACAATAAAGAAGTAAAATGTAAAAATGCAATGGAGATAAAATATATTGCTCAACAGTTTTAGTGCGTCAAGTCGCAGTCAAAAAGATGAGTAATCAGAAATGTTTACGAGTATATAAATAAATGAGTTTTGTTAAAAAAATCTGGAAATACATTTTCCCTGCACTTACAGGATAAATAAAACTACAAAACAATATTTTACCAAAGAATTGTTTCCAAATAACTAAATTGACATAAAAAAATGACACAACCATGAAAAAATTGATATGTTTGTAAAATTATTACTGCTATGGAATATTATAGAACAGATAGAGTTACGTATTTATTTTATTGTTTGTACCTATTTGTAAAATGAGATTATTTCGCTTTATTTTGAAATAAATTTTTAATCTCGTTTTCCAATTTCAATGGAAATATATTATAAAATTATAAACAATAACTACTAGCATGCGGCATATCATGTATTTAAACAGAAATACAATAAATAGATACCAATAATAAAGTAGAGAGTGATCAAAAATGGAAGATAATGCCTTATACACAGCATAATAATTTTATTTCTAAAAATTCACATAGTTGTTCGTTCAAATACTCTAAAAATGCGTACACTTACGTAACATTCTCTTTACAATCAAATAATATTACTACCAAGTTTATATCTCTACCCATTTTTGAATTATTGCCCCAAAAGTCAATATATCCCACATTTAGATAAAAACTTCAAAATTTTAAAAAATCTAATTTTTATGTATTTAGATACTTCTTAATGCGCTGATTCCAAATTTTGAAACCGCAGGTAAATATCTCTTTTCATTCTTGAGATATTTAGATTTAAAATTTTGCTCAAAACTGCCCATTTTTGGGTAATAACCAAAAAATGGGTTGAGATATGAATTTGGCGACATCACCATTCGATTCTACGGACAAAAATACATAAGTATAGCAATTTTTATAATTTTTGTCCAACCGGTTAATTTTTTATGAATAAAAGCTTGAAAACCCCTGAAAATGGTCAAAATCTGAAAAAATCGTAAGGGGTACCCCTTAGATTTTTGCGATTTTTGGCCATTTTCAGTTATTTTGCTTTAGAGATTGTATGCGGTGTTCAAAAATTCTGAAAATTTGTGTACTTATGTAATTTTGCCCGTAGAATCGAATGGTGTTGGCACCAAATTCATATCTCGACCCATTTTTGGGTTATTACCCAAAAATGGGCAGTTTTGAGCAAAGCGTTGAATCTAAATATCTCGAGAACGAAAAGAGATATCGACCTGCGGTTTTAAAATTTGGAATCAGCGCATTAAGAAGTATCGAGATACATAAAAATTAGATTTTGAAAATTTTGAAATTTCTATCTATAATTGTGGGGTATATTGACTTTAGCGGCAATAATGCACAAATGGGTAGATAAACTTGGTAGTAATATTATTTGATTGTAAAGAGAATGTTAAGTAAGTGTACGCATTTTTAGAGTATTTATATATGAGATACATAATGTATATTCATGTGATAATTTTATTGGATTTGAGAATCCGTGGTTCCAACTTCCACACACATACACACACACACATACACAAACACACACATACATACACACGGACATCATCGTAAAAATGTTATAATCTGACTATAGGGACCTTAAAACGTGCTTATCCATTAAAATCTGGATATGCGAATTTTAGCATGATTCCAATACCTCTCTTAGCGAGAGGTAAAAAATCTACATCGTATTCTCTATGTAAGGGATTGCAAATATAATCCGGGACACGAAAGATGAATTATGAAAAATATGTTAGCACAAATCGCTCCTTTTAAATCCAATACCTCTCTTATCGAGAGGTAATTATTATTTATTATTATTTTTTTCAATAATAAATTACTATCGCTGTGTCCGATGACGCATTTTAGCATTTAGTTTTTAGGATTTAGGTCTTTTTCACATAAATATAACTCCGAATGGCACACCAATGATATCCATCGATTTGTATGGCAACACTTTAGATCAACAAAAATGAATTATACAATTCGAGAATAAATGTTAATATTATATTTTATAAAATAGAAGCTAAGAAGTTATTCTTTGACAGTAAATTTGACGTTTTGTATAAATTATAGTAACGAATATGATTTGTTTAATTAGTGTGCGTCAACTTCAAGGCATAGTGTGCTCCTGCAAAACCCTAAAATCTAATTCCTAAAATCCTAAATAATCACTAGGTTTAAGCCATATAAATTTAGGATTTAGATATTAGGGTGATAAAAGTGCTACATCGGACACAGCCTATGTAAATGAAAATTTAATAAGTACATGTGTTCCTATAATAATTTTGAATTCTCGTAAATATAAAATTCGAACTAAAAGTAATAAATATTTTAATTATTGTATATAAAATTATTTCACGAATTTATGAGTTGTTCGAGCTATGCCCATTAATTTTAATTATAAATATTAAACAAATGATAGTCGTAGTTTATTTTATGTACATACTAATATTAATTAGGAACAGGAAGTTTAAAATATTATACAAAAAACAGAGCATTTATAAGGGTATAAAAAGTAGGCGAAGAAATAAACATACATATTTACTTTGGGAGATAAAGGATGTTATTTTTATGTATCGATCGTTCGCTTAATAAAATGAGTTCTATTTTTGTTAGAAATGAAATTTATCTTCGTAATATTAGACAAATACCTCTAACAATAATATAACTGTATCTGAAAGATAGACGGGCGGTAGAAAAGAAAGAGCCAAGTTTATTTTTACTAAAACAGAAATAATTTTACTTTATTATATTAGTAGCATGTATTATATATATCTTAACTTACTATTTGTATTTGCTATTAACAAATTAGAATTTTATATGCAACAATGGCAAATAAAACTTTTTATATTTTATGTTCTCCTCGGAACTATGAAACTATAATTTATGTCTTACTAGTATGTTATTGTTTTATAACAACCTTAACATTAGGTTATTGAGTAAATAATGCCCTAGCGCGTATTAAGTTGTTATGGTAATGTTGACAACAAACTGAGGTTAATAATACTGATACTAACATAAAGTGCAGTTAAGGTTAAGAAGCAGAGGCCCTCGACAGTACACTGTTATGCATTATTATCCTTATAACAACCCTTGGTACCTTAATTCCTTTTAGGAAATAATTATTTTTGCACCCTTAAAATAATAATAATAATAATAATAATAAATCTGTTGTGGCCAGCACAATACCTCTCGCCATTTCCGTTTTGTTACATTACGTAGGTATCGAATTTAACATTTCGTGTACATACAAATAATTCTAATTATATCTATTTTATCATTCTATAAGGAAACTTGTCCTACTCTTCTAAAATATTCAAGATGGTTCCAATTCATTGACGGGTATTTCTTAAGGATATTTGTACTTTTGCTATTGATATAAATACCTGCCTACAATTTTAAATATTAAATTAATAATAATAAACAGTAAAACTGTTCATTTTTGATACTGACAATTACGAGTATATGTCAGTTACAAACATTTGAATTTGACAACTGGTTTCTTTGGTGTAGATTAGACGTGCTATTTATTGTAACAGATTTATATGTACATATAATAATATTCAAGACTTCACGCACCGTTCATTAATTTAAATATTACAAACTGAATTGTATTTTAATAAAAAATGCTGTTAAACACCCGTAACGTTGGTAACCATGGTAACACAAGTCGATGATACAGAGGCTTTACGTTAAAAGAATGACAATGTGAAGAAAAAATATATTTTATTACAAGGTCGTAGAAAAAGTATAGAATGTAACACGTGTGTGAAGCCTATTTTACATTCGGGTTGTTTGCAACACTCGCTTTCGGCTCGTGTCGCAATCTCCACCCTCATGTAAAAATTTCAGCTTCACATACTTGCCACATAATATACTGTTTTATATCTGAATCTATGGAAGATATAATATTTTTTTTTAAAGTGTATTAGATGGAGATTGTAATATATATATAAGGCATTTACGAAAATCCTACCGGTAGATACCGCACCTACCGACTGCGTTCGAAAACACACGTGGTTAATAGTTACCGTGTTCGAAAATTGTACCATATCTACCAGATCCATCTATCGGATCCATGATTTGTCGATCGGGTAATTCAGCGGGTAAATGCAGTAAATGATGAATCTAACCTCAAAAAAGGTAGAGAAGCCAAGCGAAGTTGGAATCGGAAGAAGATTTCAGAAGTTAATTATGATAACACAGAAGATGAGACGAGATAACGTTTAACTACGTCAAATTTCAAATCTGTTTCATCTTTCAACTGCTTTTCATAGCTTATAAATCTACCCTGTTTACTACTTAAAAATATAAATAAATATAAATAAATCATCACGGCATATTACCCATTTCTGGGTGTGCCAGTATCTACAACACATGTAGACATCGGTAATGATGACGATATATTTTAACGTGTGGGCGCTTACCAGGCGTCACCTCACGGGCACTTATTGCTGGTGTGGAGAGTGCACCACAGGGGTCACTTTTGTGCCATTTAAAATTGGAAATATTTGGCGTCTGTCGGGATCGAACTCGGTTCCCCCAGGTTCGCGACTAGACACTCAGACTTGCGTTCTTAAAATATCTATCCCGGTAACTGTAACCTGATGAACAGTTATTTACCTATATATACCGGTAACAGTCCACCGGTAAAATTTGCGTAAATGCCTAATATGACATTGTCGGTAAATTGATGCTAATTTTTTTTCGTGGAAGAATCATAATCAGAACTTTTTCAAGTCACGTGCCTGTTGGATCACTTTGAATACGTAATAATTGCTAACAAAATTTAGATTTACATATTTTAATTCTAACACCACTGTAATTTGTTACTCTGAGATGTAGTAATATCCTATATATCGCCACCACAATGAACATCCTGGCAGGGTTGCCAATCAACCAACCTTGTAAATATTTACTCGAGCGTACGCCAAACCGGTGTAGTCGACGAAGCGGAGCAGCAGGACAATTGTAGTCAACAATGCATGTGTAGCACATTGACAAGTACGTATGTGTGTATACACATTGTTTCATAATTAATCCTGCATTACCACAGCTCGTGGTTGCAGCCGGAACTGCGATAGATGCACGGTAGGGTAACTGAGTGAGCTCGCGACATTTGGCTTCCATGTACAGACGACAGGGCGCGGTTCTTTTGAATAATGTGCATTTAAATTATTATGGAATGAATTAAAACAGAGCAGTCCTCTTCATCTTTTGTCAGTTCAACAAAGAAAACTTTAAAATGATCTACTACTAGCACAACTTTGCCGTAATTTAACCGACTCTTAATAGCAGAGATCGCAATAGTCGTAGTGAGGGTCGAAAACCGGGCAACCTGTATAGAAATATTTTTCATTTCGTAGACAAAAACTTTGTAGTGCATATATTTTTGTATATAATATGTACTTACCCTTTAAAAGTTTGTTTTAATTTACATAATTATTGGAATAATACTAATTTTTCAGTTTATGTTCTGTATTTTTATTAAAAAATCTGTTGTGGCCAGCACAAAACCTTCTGTTAATTCAATGTATTTCGTACGAATCCGATACCAAAAGTTCCTTGGAAAAGATTCTATATATCCTGTAAAATTGTAACACGAACACACTATTTTTTACAAATTCCATATTGCAAGTTCACACACGGACACACACACAGACACACACACGGACACACACACATACAGACATCAATGTAAAATTAGTAATATCGTATTCTAGGGATCTTAAAACGTGCTTATTCATTAAAAACTCACAACCGAATTTTTTGACCAAAGACAATACCTTCCTTACCTAAGGGTGACGGAAGGTAAAAAAACCAACGTTTCGGCACCATAAACTGGTGCCTTCTTCAGGGAAAAAATGACATATAAAACGTGATAAAAGCAAAAAACAAGTAACCAAGGTAACATGAAAAGTACTTAAATGTTATCTTTTTACCTTCCGTCACCTTTAGGTAAGGAAGGTATTGTCTTTGGTCAAAAAATTCAGTGTTGAGTTTTTAATGAATAAGCACGTTTTAGGGCCCCTACACTACGAATTTACTATTTTTAAGATGATGTCTGTATGTATGTGTGTGTGTGTGTGTCCATGTGTGTGTATGTGTGTCCGTGTGACAAATTTTTCTTCGACGATACCTCCAATACTATAATTCTAAAAATTATAATTCTTTCGTATTCTTCTTCTGTACATTCATATGAAGAGTTGATTAGATTTTGGTTATAATTGATCCACCGGAAGTACCCTTATTTGAAGTTTTTAACAGTTTTTCTTAAAAAAACGCAGTTAAATATTATTTTTTGACATTTTGTTATTATATTTATTAAAGAAAATACTCTTCTTTATATAGTTTGATTATTCATTTTCCTTCATATTCAATAGATGTAAAGTTAAAGCATTATAAAGAAATTAATTTTTGAAAAATTAGTCAGCTTTGCCATTTATCAGGGAAACAGCTGACATAATTATTCAAAAAAATTTAATTGACAGATGTCAGTTGCAAGTGTAAAACCAAATATGGAAAAGAGTATAGGATCTAAAATTGGTATGTCATAGTGTTGCTCGTAAGTGACACCCAGGGAAAGGCCAAAGAGAAGATGGAAGGACATTACTTAGTGTAGTTTATGTTATAATTTTATTGGATTTATAGAACCTTTTCAAATGAACTTTTGGTATGGAATTTGTAAAAAATAGTATGTGTTCGTGTTCGATTTTACATGATATTATATAGAATCTGTTCCAAGGACCTTTTGGTATGGGATTGTACAAAATACATGGAATTGACGGAAGGTCTTGTGCTGGCCACAACAGATTTTTTATGTATACAATTTACTAGACAATAATATACATGCCCGGCAATAACTTGGACGGCGATCATGCATCAATCTTCTCAGGAAAACTCTCTGCTTGCCAGAGGAAAAACCCTCCCAAAAACTGTCAGAGAAGTGATCTAAATAACTCAGAGACGCTTTATCGGTAGCGAAAAGGTAGCATTATTTCAATTAGTAACATGAGTTCTAAAGATATTTTAATAATTTACATAATTATTTTTTATTTATTTTATTACCCTAAATTATAGATAACTGTTTTTGTTTTAATCATAGGCGCCGGTTTTTGAAAATATGTATGGGTGCTCTTGCCAAGGGCGTAGATAATTATATAAAAACAATAATGCAATAATGCTGTGGGGTTGGGGCAGGGGTTAGAATTCCACCTTTCATGGAAAAAAAATGTTAAAAAATTTCCAGTATAATTAATTTATTTATTTATATTAATACTTAAATATCATAAATTGAGACATTGATTCAGATGCTGAAATCTTGTGAAACATGGCGAGTGTTTTTTCTAATTCTTTATTACATATAAAGTTCGCTATTGTACTTTTGTTTTCTTTTTTTTTTAAACTTAATTTAAATCCCTTAGGGTTCATACGTGCTGAGCAAATAAATTACTCTTCTAAAATAAATAAATGAACACGACTTCTCTTCATTGCGTAGTTTGTCTACCTACTTTACCCCTGAAAGTTTATATTCTAAATCCAAACAAAATCATTTTTGTTTTTCCTTGAAAATTTGAATTTACGTCAAAATTTTAAAGCTCTTTTCGCGTCATTGTATACTCTATTACTGATAAAAACTGTTGCAGTAACCTTTCGAAAATAACGAGTTCTTTAATGGTGCTCCTGCCAGCCAAACTCTTTTTGTTAGTTTTTTGTTTAAAAGTGTGGCAATTGACAGGTACGTGACCTTTTGTGCGTTGAAAAATGCAAAAGTGGTGGGTGGTGATAAAACTTCTGGGAAATATCACAGAGAGGGCTATTGACACGTGACAACGAAAATACGAGTAGGTTTTCAGGGTGAACACGAGAATCCTTGACATTGGCCCCATGGGAAAACAGTATTTTTCAAATATTATCTTTCCCGAAAAATGCGGTTATTTATACACAAATATTTAAAGAATAAATTTTTAAATTTTTGGGAGTCTAATTTTTTTTTTTAATTTACGCTTTTGCTGCCCGAGTGAACTTAAGTTATTAATGAGGTAAAAATGGATTTAGTACACTGTAAAAAATAATAGCGATTTTGTCGAAAAGTTATAGTAATTTTTTACTATAACATGTATGCAATAACAAATTTTACATAAACTATGTAGACTTAAATTTACATAGCAAATAATTCTATAAATTTGCTAATTCACCCTTACAAATATTAAAAAAAAAATACTAGAACTGCTATGTAATATTCATATTATAATAAATATATGAAATTTTATAGTGTTATGTTAATATTTCTATAACAATTTTGTCAAATTTTGTAAGAACTATGTAAAAACTCAATTCTTTTTATTTTAGTTTCTATTTTTCCAGGAGCTATGGACAAATTCTAAATTTATTATAGTAAATTTAAAATACTATATGTATTTATTACAAGTTTAGAGGTAATTACTACAAATATTTGTGTTTTTACAATGATATATTTATATTTCTCTGACAATTTTGTCAAATTTTATAAGTACTATGTAAAAACTCAATGTTTTTATTCTAGTATGTATTTTTACATGAAATAGGAGTAAATTCTAAATTTATTACAGTAAATTTAAAATACTGTATGTTATTTATTACAAATTTAGAGTTAATTACTAATATTATAGATTTACATGATTTTAGGTAGGCTTAGCGGGATTGGACTTGGGCAGAGTAGAAAATTAGGCTCTAGGCCCGGGGAAAATAAAACATACACATGATCTATTACTACGTGAAATTTATTTAAAATATAATGAAAAATATGTACTTTTACTAAATTATGTTTTAAAAAAATTATGTGTATTATTAATATGTAAATTTACTTAAAGCATGTATCAAAATTTTTATGGAATTTACGTTTATGTAATTTTAAAAATGGTAGACAAAATTGCATTTAACTGTAAATTTACTATAATTCACTTAGGCAATTTGGACGCCAATAACAATTATAGTAATTTTACAGAGAATTTTTTTTACAGTGTATGCTATTACTTTTGATATGTCAAAAAATAGGTTGATTGTTAATCTAGCTGTCATTTCTTGATATAACTTTTATTAATGACTGTATTTTATACAAAACTGTAAATACGTATAAAGTCACAGATCTACAAAAGTAGGTTGGTATAGTAGAGACAAAAATAAGATAGATAAGTTTATAAGAAATATCTTATTTTCTGGTCGATCGCGATAAAAATGAAGGTATAATGCTCCTCATTAACACATACGGACAACGTTGGTATATGTTTTTACAACTATTTATTTTATTCTAAAATAACAAACGAGAAATAGAGCACATAATTTGAATATTTATCATATTGACATACCGATAAACTATTGAACAAACCTCGGATGTTATGAATCATAATAAGTCTTAGATATCTTAAAATATAATAAAAATTCTAGGTAGGTTAATAGCTATAACCAACAAAAATATATGTTTTTTGTCAGTTTTTTTTTACAGATTTACAGGTCTATAAGACTTTTACTTTCGCACATAATACGGCCGTTAATCTGTTTTTGTTTTTACCACGTCCTCAAATTCAGTTAAGACGTGTAATATTAAAAAAAAATGATTTGCCTTGTTGACGTTTATGTCACGTATTTTTGTGTTCACCATGTATAAAGTAAAATTTGGTTTATTTACAATATAATTTTAATTAATTTAAATCCCAGATTAAAGCACTTATAACGGGAAATAATTTAATTACACTGTTGATTTACATTACAAAAAAAATCTGATGTGGCCAACACATGACCTCCCTCCAATTCCATGTTTAAAATAGCAATGAGCTTTAAGTAAAGTTTAACTTGCGATTGATCTTTTGTAAACAAAATCTACTTTGTTGTTCCGATATATAGAAAAGTTTGTAATACGAAATTTGAATTATATTTTGTTTTTCCTGAAAAATCTGTTAGAGCTTCAAATTAAGTACTACATCTGGTTTATCATATATAGTCAAAATCTAATATGATGTTTGTAATAAGAGTATTAAATACCAACTTTGCGAAGTTTTGGATCATTAATACATTTTAAGGGAAAAATCGTCACACACACACATTATTGTCAAGATCATCACCAACTTCCTTATGCTCTAAAAGGCAATATATGTAAATTCTTCGCCGTACATTATTCATTTCGTAAATGTGTAGTTGCAAACTATTATTTGACACTTTGAAATCACGTTCTTATTGAGAGCTGTTTGATATATAATCCTGCAAACATCAAACTTAAATCGAATTATCCTGTATATCTAATATTTATGTATGATGGAAAATATATAATTTTTACAAACCTTAATATCATTAGAATCATAATTAAACTACTAAATTCTTCTTAATATGGTTTCATTTTTAATTTTAATGAAAACTGCTTCAGTGACAGTGCCATTTTTTTAAATATGTCAAATTTGTTATTAATGTATTGTTTTTGTTTGACGCAGAGGCAAAGTGATGTACAAAAATAAATTATTTTATAATATAATATAAAGTTATTTCAAGTTATTTTCTAAATGCTGTTATCGTAGAATTGAAGATTGTGCCATTATATTCAATTTGTATTGGTAAAACTTGCTAAAAAATTATATTCAATGAATTTTTTACAAGAAAAACTGTTAAAAGCTTGTATAAATGATACTTCCGGTTATCCGATATACACTCAAAACTAATGAGCTCTTCCCACATTAGCATAGAATGGATATACAAAATTTCAAATTTTTCTGATTGATAGTATTTGAGTAATCGTGTCCACATGATCCACACACACAGACACACACACACACACACAGACACACACACACACAGACACACACACATACATACCTACAGACATCATTGTAAAAATGTTAAAATCGGATTCTGGGGACATCAAAACGTGCTTATTCATTAAAATCTCTATATCCGATTTTTAGCACGATCCCTATACCTCCCTTACCTAGGGTAGCGGGAGGTAAAAATATATAAATATTTTATTTTATACCGCACGCATGTATTATGTATGATACCAGTATTAAACAAAATAAATATTTAAATATGAATCCATAAAATATTCCACGAATTGTGATAGGTACCTACTTAAAATTCACGAATTTCAAATTCAGAATGACCTTTTACTTTCAAATTAGTTTTGCCTAAAACATTTTTTTTTGATTTGGCATTAAATGACACGTAGTAGTTTATAAAAATAAATATTGTAAGAGGCGATGAAGTTGGATCTATTCCTATACACAAATCTAAAAAAATGCTGTAGTCGGCTCTTTGGATCTTCCAAAATGAGTTTTCTTCAGTAAAAATTGTCCCTGAAAAAGTTGCTATTTAGGACCTTTAGGCAAGGAAGTTATTTTGGTCAAAAAAAAAAATCGGTGGTTTTTAATGAATAAGCACGTTTTGGGGTCCCTAGAATACGATTTTACTAGTTTTACGATGATGTCTGTCTATATATATATGTGTGTGTGTGTGTGTGTATGTGTGTGTGTTTGTGATAAAAATTTCTCTAATGATAACTGCAATACTACAATGGGGTATGTGACCATAATCGAATTTCAATACAGGGAATTTATTTTAACATGCAACATATGGCGAATCACTTCCATGGTTACTCACTATTGTCAAAAAATGATAGCAATGTAATATTTGTCCATTTTAAAATGCAACATACAAAATTTGTAGTTTTGTATTATCAAAACTAATTTCCAATAAATTATCCTACAGGCGATTAACAAATAATCAAAACATGAATGTTGTACATCTTAACAAACTTTAGCTTACAAAAATTCATAACTTTCATGTAATAAATGTTAAGAAAAATACCCCCAATCACTCTGAGGCAATATTCTAGTCGGTCGTAATAAGAATTGACACCATTTGTGATGTGTTTTGGAGGTATCTCCTGTGCTGCAATACTATTTATAATGTTGCATTTTAAAATGGACAAATATTACATTGCTGTCATTTTTTGACAATAGTGAGTAACCATGGAAGTGATGAACTATAATGTTGCATTTTAAAATAAATTCTCTGTATATGTCATAATATATAAAAACAAACCTCTATAGCTTCTCATTATAATAATAAAAACTAAACATTAGTTTGTAATAATATTGTTATTAGCAATTTAATGTTTTGGAGAAGGGATCTGTGACGTCAGTAGGGTAGAATGGTAGAAGAAGACAGTTAGACTGAGATAGATATGTTGTGATAGGTTATGGAATGGCGAAAGTGACAGCTGCTGTCACTTTCGCCTACCACAATATATCTATCTCAGTCTAACTGTCTTCTTCTATCATTCTACCCTGCTGACGTCACAGATCCCTTCTCCAAAGTTTTAATAATTATTTTCTCGTAAACTACGAATAATTAATCAATTTAAAAAAATACGGGTATTTTATTTTTTGGTCTAGTATCATAATATATATTATATGTAAAAATCAAAATTTAGTCACATACCCCATTCTAAAAAAAATATAATTTTTTGGTATTCCTCTTTTTTATATCCATATAAGAGCTGATTAGATTTTGGTTATAATTAGTCAACCGGAAGTTCCTTTATTTGAAGTTTTTAACAGTTTTTCTTGAAAAAACGTACTTACATATTATTTTTTTGACATTTTATGCTATTATCAATATAAAATAATATCTTATTGTCTATACGGTTTGATTATACGTTATCTTTTATATATTCAATAGATATTGAGTTACAGACTTATAAAGAGATTAACTCTTAATCAACCAGCTTTACTGTAATCATGGAAATAGCTGATATATTCAAGTAATTCTAATTATCTATCTCAAAAAGTATTTAATTAAATATGTTTTCTATGTGGAATTAGGATAGTTGTGTTATACAGGGTGTCTCTTAAATAGGGGGACATGGCTTAACCACAGATTCCTGAGGCTAAAATAAGACGATTTAACTAAACTTGCTTCTACTGGAAAGTGTACCATTTCGCCAGAATTTTGCTTCAAAGTACGTCGAAAAAAAAAAATTTGCTTATAATAATAGAACGCTTTGCACGATTTGGATGAAATTTGGTATGATAATTCATATGGTTATAAGTCATCTTTTAAGGTGATACTTGTCATTATTAGTGAACCACTAGTGTATGAAACTTAGTTATCCCAACATTGCTTAGACTCTAACTTTTTAATGGCCAAGCCGAAAACATAAAATTATTTTTTTTTCAGAACGATACATTCAATAGTAAACTTTTCTCTCTCTGTTTAATTTGTAATATCTGGTACGGTTCAGACAGAAAAAAATAAAACCTGAGTGACTGCATCGTGAATTTTTTTAAAATAAATTCACGATGCAGTTCCTCAGGTTTTATTTTTTTCTGTCTGAACCGTAACAGATATTACAAATTAAACAGAGAGAGAAAAGTTTACTATTGAATGTATCTTGCTGAAAAAAAAAAATTATGTTATCGGCGTGGCCTTTAAAAAGTTACGGTCTAATCAATGTTGGGACACCTAAGTGTCATACACTAGTGGTTCACTAATAATAATAAGTTTCACCTTAAAAGATAACTTATAACCACATGCAGACCCGGCAAGTTTTAATTTTAGTGTGTGGTGCTTAGTGATGGCTCGTGCACCAAAAATTTGGTGATACTTAATCAAGGTCAAATGCCTTATAATTGAAAGCTACAATTTTTTAAGGGATGTGCAAATGCATGTTTTCCCCTTTCATGTTCAAAAATAAATTGCCAGTTCACAGAACATTTTTTCGAAGTTCTTTTCTTTTATGCTGGGTTTATCCAGCATGTAAATTATGAAATTAAATTAAGCCACTAAATTAATAAACTAAACTAAAATAAAGTCGTATGTGCAGTAAATTAAAGTTCAGAATTTTATGTTTGACATTTCGTATAATCTTACTTTTATAGGTGAAATTGCGATACATTACATTTATATAAGATTAAAAAATAAAGGTAAATAATTTGTTGAATAAGTTCAATCAGTATCTCGTCGCTCTTTTCTTCAGAAACTTTGTTATCGTACATTTTCATAGGTAAGGTGCAAAAATAAGTGCGCGAATGGCGCAGACGCAAAACTAAGAAATTATAAAATTAAACTAAAAGTTGAAAATAGTCAACTTCTTTAGTTTCATTAGTTTAATTTTTCAGTTCAGTTGCATAAACGTTGTCATAGATAACAATGGTTTCTACTTGTTTAGTTTTGCAATTTAATTTTTTAATTTAGCTCCCTGCATAAGCCTAGCATTAAAGTCCCAGTCGAAGCCATTACATATGTTTTTGCTTACTACTAAAATTCAAAATACAAAAACACTATATAGGTAAACTATAAAAACAACGAAAAAAATAAAAGAATTAAATACTTACTGCCATGCGCTGTACGTATCAAAATCGCAAACCAGAGCGTATTATAATAAAAATGCTAGACAGACAGGTTATGTTATGTTTATGTCGAAATTGTCGAATGCACTATGCAGTTATGCTGGGTTTACTCAGGCCACTAAATTAAAAAATTAAATTGTAAATCTAAACAAAACAAGTAGAAACCATTGTTATCAATGACAACGATTATGAAACTGAACTGAAGAATTAAACTAATGAAACTAAATTAAGAAGTTGGCTATTTTCAACTTTTAGTTTAATTTTATAATTTCTTAGTTTTGCGCCTGCGTTATTCGCGCACTTATGACAGATTTTCGCACCTAACCTTTGAAAATATACGATGATAACAAAGTTTCTACAGAAAAGGGCGACGAATTACTAATTGGACTTATTCTACAAATTGTTTACATTTATTTTTCTATCCTATATAAATATAATTTACCTATAAAAGTTAGATTATACGAAATGTCAAACATAAAATTCTGAATTTTAATTTACTGCATAAACGACGTTATTTTAGTTTAGTTTCTTATTTTAGTGGCTGAATTTAATTTCTTAATTTACATGCTGCATAAACCCAGCATATTATTAAAAAAAAATTGTAATAACTTATGCCTTAAACTTGTGGTGCGGGGCACCACCATTTGGTTTTACGTGTGGTGCTCGAGACCGCGAGCACCACTGTTGTTGCCGGCCCTGACCACATGAACTGTCATAACAAATTTCATCCAAATCGAAAAACTTTGAAGCAGAATTCTGGCTAAATGGTACACTTTCCGGTAGAAGCAAGTTTAGTTAAATCGTTTTATTTTAGCCTCAGGAATCTGTGGTTCAGACATGTCCCCCTATTTAAGAGACACCTGTATATAATTAAATAATAAAACTCTTAGGACCGGTATTATAAACGTCCAGTTAAATTTAGTTCCAAAGTAAATTTAATAATATGAATAAATTCGAATCAATTTTCATGTTCATATGACATTTATATCATTGCTGTAAAAAATTCGTGTTGCATTTTTTTCATTTAATTCAATTTATATTATGGAACTAAATTTAACTGGGCGTTTATAATACCGGCCCTTAGTAAATCTGATATATGAACTCATAATCATATTTTCAATTACTTAGTCAGAGAATTTAGCACCTACTTTTAAAGCAACTAGCAACTATTATCTTGCTATTCATAAGTTTTAGTTAGCGCTGCAACCAAGAACTGAAATATCCATTACATATAATATAACTATCCATTAGGTAATGCAACTAGCTTCCATTAAGAAACTTTCCTTTTAGTGTTATAAATTGAAATTCTAAAAACACAGTCATCTCTGTTCCGATGCTGCTCTGCTGTTTGACTTTGAGCGATAGAATTTGTTGGTAGAGGATTAATTTAAATGAGTGTCGTTCTCACTCTCGCTTCTGGATCTGTTTTGGAATGGAGATAAATGAACGATGAGGAGCAGAAGGGTTGAGAATGAGAGGAAGAAGAAGAAGAAGCAGCGTGGGCCTTTTTGCAGTCTGCACTATGTGATGGAGGCCAAGATTAAGTGATTGGGTTTGCGTTGTCCCGGCTGCAAAAACCGTTTTTTCGGGATAAAAATTGGTGGAGCAATTAGTTTATGATTGACAACCGTTGACGACGGTGATAAAGGTTCCTATTGTATGAAGTTCATTTTGGGGGAAAATTGCACGCAATAAGTTATGAAACGGGAAAATTATTACTTTATTAAAAGAAATAATAAAGAGCATAAATGATTAAGATTTAAGTTTTGACAAATTAAATTTAAAATCAAATCAAAATAATTTATTTTAACCTCTCGCTATAAGAGTAGTATTGGATTTATGCTGAACATCGAATATCCAGATTTTAGTGAATAAGTACGTTTTAAGGTCCCTAGAATCCGATTACAACATTTTTACAATAATGTGTGTGTGTGTGTGTCTGTGTGTAATATAAAATACTTAAAACCTATTTAACTACATATTCCTCAATCTAACATTAATGGGAAGAGCTGAAAAGATTTGGTAACAATTAGACAATCGGAAGTAGTAGTTTCTAAAAAAACTTACTATATATTATTTTTTTAGAAATTTGTTATTACAAATATTAAGAAATACAAAATTCTCAATCCGATATATTATAAATACATAAAATAATCCGTTGTAATGAATCCCACAGCCCAAACAACTCAATTGAAACCATTAAAAAAATTAATATGTTTTTTCTATAGTAGATGTTAAACTGTGATTTTATTTACTCAAAATAGTAGATAAAGTAGTACTTTAACCGCAAGGATAGATAAAGTAACATTTAACAGCAAGGGTAGATAAAATACTTTTTCTACGACAACTGTTAAAAGTAGTCTTTTTAACGGTTGCTTAGCGAGTTAAAAATAACAGTTTATAACACAGTGAATACTTTTAAATTGTTGTCATTAACAACGGATTAAAAGTAAAAAACAAATTTACTTTTAATACTAGTGTTAAAAAAGAACTAAATCTAGTTACATTTAGTGTTAAAAATATAACTAAATCTAGTTACATTTAGTGTTCATAAGTAAACGTAGTTTCATTTTATATTTATTTTTGTACTGAAATTATTTATATATATGTAGGTATTTTATTAGAAGTACACATTATTTTGGAACGTTTATTGTTATAGTACAATTATTACAATTGTTTATAGTAATTCCTTGCAAGGCGCTTGAAGAATTGGAATTTAAAACAGTATTGTTGGAAGTAGAGGTTATAGAATAAACAATTTTCAGTTGTTCATAGCAAATACATCATGACCTGTCATAAATGTCATTCTATAATTTTTAGTTTTTACTAATACATAACTAGGGTCGTAGGAAAAATAGTGTATGATATTCGTATTAAAAGTGATTTTATTTCGTTCGTAGGGTTTGTTTTACTCGGCTTCGCCTCGTTACACAAACTTCCCCACTCACTCATAAAATGTCACTTTTAACACATATCATAAATAACTATTACTGCAATATTAAATAAAATAAATTAAATGCGTTCAAAATTGAACGTCAGAAGGATTGAAAATAATAAATGATTAATTTTCCAGCTTTGGCAGTTTGTATTTCAGCAGAATTAATTTGACAACTCCGATAATTTTAAAATCTCCCACAAATTGGTTTGGAAGCATTCCAAAAGAAATTGTCACTTTTATAGCGAGACCCTTGTATAAAGTACGTAAGCTGTATAGTATATTTTCCACACCAGCCATAAATGTTTATATGATAAACTTGGTAAACTGATTTTACGATAAAATGATTTTATCATTACCGATAACAGTTTAAAGAAGTTTTGCTGTAAAGTTGTTTAGCAAATTTAATAATGCCATAATGTGTTGTAAATCAGGCATAAACGTATTTTAGTGAAGCAGCCAATTTGGAAAAAAGTTTTCCTCATTTTTGAGATCAAATTGGCGTACGCGTAATTCACTGAAAGAGAAGCTATTGAATCAAATTTTAGATAAGTGGACTTTGATCATTTCTGCCTTTTTCTTTTTCCTTCTATGATGAAAATCTTATTTATTTGACATCAAGGTACGTTCCCGTGGCCGCGTGCCTGAATGTCTGGTCGCGAACCTGGGGAACCGGGTTCGATTCCGACCGACGGCAAATATTTCGAATTTTAAATGGCACAAAAATGACCCCTGTGGTGCACTCTCCACGCCAGCAATGAATGCCCGTGAGGTGACGCCTGGTAAGCGCACGCACGGTACAAATATGGGTAATATGCCGTGATGATATATTTTTTTATTTATTTTTTACGTTCCTCTTTTATGTAATAATAATAATAATAATAATAATAATAATAATAATAATAATAATAATAATAATAATAATAATAATAATATTAAAATAAACACTCATTTCTAAAATCAACAATATTTTATGAAATAAAATTAAATGATATAGGTACGTAATTAAAAAATCTGCTGTGCTCAGCACTAGACCTTTCGTCAAATTGATGTATTTTGTTCAAATCCTATACCAAAAGTTCCTTGGAAAAGGTTCTATACCGTGAGTATTTTTTAAAGTGAAACATTGGATTTGTCATATCCATGGTTACTTGACATTTGATTGACAGCAATGTATTTGCCCGTTCCATTTAAAATGAAACATAGGGAACGAATTTGACATTTAATAAGACGTCAATAGAGGTTAATTTTGTTTAAATAATTATACCTGCAATCTAAATTAAAATTAGTTGTAGAAAAAATATAGTGTGCATCTTGTGCTCGAGTGGTTTTCTGACTCGGCTAAATTTCTTACAATATTTAAATATAATACTTCTGCCAAATTCATTCCCCATGTGTCATTTTAAATGAGACAGACAAATACATTGATGTCAATCAAATGTCAAATCATAACTTATAGGGAAATTCAAAGGTTTTCTGTCATATTGACAAGATGTCATTAGAGGTTAATATTGTTTAAATAATTATACCTGTTTCTACAAATTAAATTTAGATGTAGAAAAAATACTGTGTGCACCTTTTGCCCGAAATATGTTTAGTGCTCTTGAGTGGTTTTCTGACTCCGCTAAATTTCTTACAATATTTTAATATAATACTCCTGTCAGATTCGTTCCCTATGTTTCATTTTAAATAGAACGGGCAAATACATTGCTGTCAATCAAATATGAAGTCGTAACCAAGGATATGACAAACTCAATGTTTCACGTTAAAAAATACTCAAGGTATATCAAATAAAATTGTAACTTGAATATATATACTATTTTATTTTACAAATTCCATACCGAAAGGTCCTATAAATCCAATAAAATTATAACACGAACATACATTATGTATTTTGTACAAATCCCATACCAAAATTTCCTTGGAAAAGATTCTATATATCCGGTATAATTCTAACTCGAACATATACTATTTTTTACAAATTCCACATCGAAAGTTTCTATAAATCCAATAAAATTATAACACAAACATACATTATGTTGGCAGGTTGATTTTTGAAAGTTATATGGTAATTCTGAACAAATCTATAAGTCTTACAGATCTGTAAATCTGTAAAAAAAAAAAAAAAAAACTGACAAAAACGCATCTAGTTTTGTTGACTAATATAAAATTATACATAAGAGTGGATGGTTTCGTTGCGATTTTGTTCATTATTTACAGATTTACAGATCTGTAAGACTTACAGTACAAGATTTTTTAGTATTTTCTTGCATTCTTGCACTCTTGCAATATTATATTATAATTCAATATATAAACATTGTATTATAAATTTTACCTCTAGCTAAGTTGACATTAATCGGAAAAGCTAAAAAGGTTTTGGTAACAATTGACAACTGGAAGTAGTAGTTTCTTAAAAAATCTTCTAAATATTATATTTTGAAAATTTATAGTACAAAAAATAATAAAGAGCATTAAGTACTCAATCTGATTTAAATTTTATTATTATATCTTCTATAAATTTAGACATAAAAAATCTGATATGGCCAGCATATGACCTCCCGCTAATTCGATGTTTAAAATTACAATGAGCTTGGAGTTAAATATCACTTTATCGTTTGTAAACAAAATCTAATTTGTTGTTCCAATTATATTTTATCAAGTTTTTTTTTTTTTTTTTGAAAATCTGTTAAGAGCTCTTAGTTAAGAACCACATCCGACTTATCATATATACTCATGTTGTTTTCAATCATAGACGAGTTTTAAAATCAAATTTGAGAAGTTTTTTTTATCATATTTTAATATATTTTTTCAAGGAAATCAGTTCAGAGCTTCAAGTCACGTACCACTTTTTAGGTTTACTAATATTAACAAGAATCTAATATGTCGGTCTCATTAATATAAAAGTGTTAAATACAAGATTTGAAAAGTTTTCAATTATAGCATAATACATTTTTTCACGAAAATCTCTTCACAACTTCAAGTAAAATATCCCTTCCGATTTAAATATGTTGTTCCTATTGATATGAAATTGCAAGACAAGAAATATGCAAGAGTCTTGCAAGCAAGACAAGATTTTTGCTTGCAAGAGTAACACAAGACAAGAGTTATTTAAATTTCTTGTCTTGTTTTGCAAGACAAGACAAGAAATAGTCTAGCAAGACAAGATATCTTGTCTTGTGAAACACTACATTAAATGTTAAAAAATGATAGTTAACTGCGTTTTTTCAAGAAAACTATTAAGAACTTCAAATATGGGATGTGATGTTCTTGTTGACCAATTATAGCCAAAATCTAATCAGCTCTTCATATGGATGTAAAGAAGAGGAATAATACGAAAGAATTACAATTTTTAGAATTGTAGTATTGGACCCTAAAACGTGTTTATTCATTAAAAACTCTCCACCGAATTTTTTGACCAAAGAAATACCTTCCTTATCCTTATTCATATTTAAAAAATTGCAGTGCGACCCTTAAATGAGATTGTAGCTCAAAAATATTCCACTATCTTTTTTATACCAGTTAAATACAAATTTATACATTAAAGTAAGAAAAACTTGCATTGATTAGCCGTTGAAAAATACAACATATTAGAGCCAATTAGGCGGAATTAGAATAGTTTTGTAGCGAGCGAACGGCATGCATAATGAAGCAGGCTGTGAAATAACAAATGTCGTCGCGACCGAGGTGCAAATCCATGTCCGCCTGCGACTTTTATCCATGTCGCTCTTCTTGTGTATTCCCTTGTCATTCTGGTGTACCTCGCTCTCTGTGTTTCTTTTTTTTTTTGGGTTTAACCAGCTCGTTACTGCTGCGTTCACGGACTAAGAATTACTGCTTTTTTAACCGTGGATTATTTTTTGTAGAGTTATTTTTCTTTTACCGCTTTCAGGACTGAATCTATGCAAATAAAAGAACTTTTTCAAAGTTTTACATTTAAATGTAGCATGATAATTTTTTCTCCCTGGTTTTGTTGGTTTTTGTTCTGAGTTCATTGAGAAAAAGAGAATATATACTGAGATAATTTTTATATTTCATTCATTAATTATTTCATGATAATATGTTATTATGATTTATGACATATATTCTTTAAATTTTGTGTTTTTTTTCATTTTTCACTCTATAATGAAACAAATTGATTAAAAGGAAGGAATTATTTAAAGCAAAAGTGAAACATAATATTAGTAAGAAACAAGACTTTATTTTCAAAAATTGTACCTATAGCTACCCTTAACTAATGCGTTCACTATCACCGTACTCGTAGGGCATTTTTTAATTAATCTCACGATTATCACCAAACGAAAGAAACAATCGAACTGCGGCAATTGGCATCACACATTTAATTAATTTGATTAAATACAATATTAGGTAAGTTATTGCTTGTATTATTTTTAAATTTATTTCATTACTGTCATATTACAAAATAGTAAATAAACCAGTGGCACTAAAACTGCACCCTCCATTTTCAAAAAATTCCTTTTGATCAGCACATCGTGTGGTATATATATATATATATATATATATATATATATATATATATATATATATATATATATATATTTATTGATGCTGGAAACTATATTAAGTTCCTTTGCATTCGTATAATATAATTATTGTTTTATTTACTATTACAATTTTCTTTTTAAAACGTTACCATTAATAATTTAAAATGATAGATTTTTTGACAGTGACATTTATCTGTCAGTTACATACATTTGAAATCTGAACTGTGCAAGTAAGGAATTGTGTTTATCTTTAAAACATAGGCTGAGGGATTTGTAAAATAGATCATTTTATATATTTATCTACTTATAAAATATAAGGAAACAGTATGAATGCATACCTACATGTAGAAAATTTAATAATCTTTAATGGGGTATTCCGGTGATAGGAATTAATGTAAAATAATAACTTTTTTCTATAGTTTTCATCTTCATATAGTAGAAAAATATAATAAAACATGTTTAATAAAAAGTTTTAATTCATAATTTAATGTTATAAAATTGGAATTTTTATAGCTCTAGAAACGTCCTTGAAATTTGTGACGTCAAGTTGATAATCTGTTGCTCATTTCAAAGTAAATATTTTCGTTTAAAAACACAGATGGCGCCAGTAGTTAACATGCGCGGGTATATTTCTTGTTTGACATTTCGTCCACTTTATAATTATTACTCCTATAAACAAACACGGAACAAACACCGAAATACAAGCTGCTACTAAAATCATATGTAAATAAGCAAATGGCTGTCATGAACATGTGGATTTAGGCGCTGAAGTTCGTTGCAGATGTCACCATCGAGTTGACGTCATAAGATCGCCATGATAAGAAAATTTGAATTGCGATAAAATTTTTAAAAATTCATATCTCATGTGATGCATACATTTTCTTATTCAAAGTTAGATATTCAGAGTTCTACTACTCTGTACTAATGTAAAAAAATATTTTTAAAAATGTCGGAATACCCCATTCTTATAATAACATAAATAGCGATAAAATTAAATTTGAACTTAAAATTGAACACAAATTATTTTAAGCTTCAAATAAACTTCCGGTTACCTAATTTCCGCCAAAATCTAACGGCTTCTTTCCATATTAGAATAAGGTAGGAATACAAGGTTTCTTGATCTTCTGAATGATAGTATTTGATTTAGAGCGTTGACAAAATCCATGCACACACATGCACACTCACACACGCACACATACACACATTAAGACATTATCGTGAAAATGTTAAAATTGTGTTCTATGGAACTAAACACGTCGACATTTACTCGGCATGCGATTTTTAGCACGATCCCTACACCTCCCTTACCAAGGGTAGCGCAAGGTAAAAAGTAAATGACGTCAATGGCGCTAGGCAACTAAACTCTTCTATTTTTGAATTCGAAGAAATGACACAATGAATGCTACAATATTGCGTGGTATCATCGTGCACAGGACAAATATCCTTCGGAATAATCCTTGCAAGATATTTTTCCATGTTCCACCAGACATAATAAAACGAACTATGTTTTTTCTGTTCAGAAAACATCTCGCACCGACTGTGCAAACTGTATTTTTCTGATAATATTTCAGAGAAACAATTCATATTGCAAATCGCAAATATGTATGTATTCGAAAACAAAATGCAGATGTTTGTAATACGAGTGTATTTTGTTCGTCTTGAGGACAAGTACTGGATGTATTTCTTTTAACATCCAAATAATGGAATAAAATTTTATATAAATACATGTCAAATTTCAATTATTAATTATTAATACTAGCCTTGGAACCCACTATTATTTACCTTTATTTGACATGAGAAATTGTTTTTCACTACCGCTTGCTTGTAACCATGGTAACCTAGGTCAATAATAATTTATTATTAACCTTGGTCTATAATGCAAACTGTCACTTTTCAATAAAACTCAAGCCTTCAAATCAAAATATTATTTAACTCATTAAACTCAAGAAAGGTGTTAAGTATATAATTTAAACTTGCCACTTAATTTTAAATTGATCTACGCTGCCGCCTCGCCTGGCTACTGTGCTGTTTTGGTAAAAATGTGAAATATTTGTAGATGTAGAAATGAACAAATCACTATTTTTTTGTATTTTTAGGTAAATACATTTCAATAGATTTATTTAAAAATAATAAACTAATAAGGCTGCTGACTGTAACAGCACAAAGAGTTTTTATTAAATAATTAAATGAAATACAATTCAAGGCCCATAAGTGAGGTTATCAAACCAGCGAAATGAGCAAAACGTCAGATAAAAACAAATGCAGCCTACTTTGTTTTCGTGAATATTAACAAATAAGTAACGATATTATTCATGTCAAAATTATTGTTATTATCATTAAAAAAAAATTCAAAGAGAATTTATTTGCTAGTAGTGAAAAAAATAGTATATAAACCACGGTTGAGAAGATCATTATTGACCAGGCGCCTTATATCCCTTGGGCTTCGCCCTCGGGTTACAATAGGCGCTAGGTCAATAATGATTATCTTCTCAACTTTGGTGTATAATATACTATTATTAGCTTGTCACCTTGTCCCATTATATGTTCTGTTATTTTTATTTATAATTAATAAAAAGTTTACGTTTGCATAATATGTAATTTGATATTGTTGTAAACAACAGTTATTTATTCATATTAGCTTTGTTCGATGACATGTACTAGGCCGCCCTAGTGTTAACTTTCTTACACTAACATGTTTTATGAGAAACGGGCAGCTTCTGGCAGACTGTTCGATGACAAAAATTTTAAGAAATGGTGCTCACGTTTCTGACCTGACTCGCGAGGTGGTGTAGAAAGTGCAGAGTAGGAGTGGGGGTAACTAAATGTTGTTCGGTAGACATTTTAATTCTATCCTATTTACACATCTGTTTATTAACCTAAAATTTTACACATTGAGAAAATAAAATAATGGATTCAGATATAGTATATTCTCTTTGTTTTGTTATATAAAGAATTAATTAATATATTTGTCTCTGAATCTGATGAAGAATCAAGTGATGATTGATCTTCGTCAGAATCGTTTATTAGTTCAAACATTATGCTCTTGTAATGACTGTAAATGTTTTATTATTTTCATATATAATATTTGATCGTACGACTGTACTTTATCTAAACAAAGCGCGACGCATCATATGCGAAATACGGGCGCGGTAGTCTTCAGAGTTCTTTCGAGGGTGTTGGGTCAAAATTTCGTAAAAGAAGTTACTACCAGGTGAAACCGAATCTCTGTGATCACCAATTAATCCAGGAGACTTCTTTCACTTCTAGAATCTACTTAAGGTAGGTTTTCTTCTTTTGTATATTTTTTACAATTTTTATTGTTAATGTATTATTGCGTAACAACTGGGCGTAATTGGATGTAACAGTTGAATGTAACTGTTCAATTATTTTGTATTTTAATCAATATTATTATATATACTTTATTCTAATTTTGAAATTATATTTTGTTTGAGTTAAATTTGTATTGTTAAATTTCCTAACAATTTTGACTCCGCTCGGTCGGAATTGGACATAAATTCTTGGTTATAGTTTTACCAATGCTACCAAGGTAGGTAAAATTTTTATATTAATTTGTGGGTGTTACATATGGGTTAGATCATAACATTTGGTGCCAGCTATTTGGGATATTAATTTTCATTTTGAAATTTGAATTGCACGTTTCCATATATTAAAAGAAAAGTTGAAGAATTGAAAAAAATTATTATAATTGTTGCGCAATATTACATTGTAATACGCATTTTATGCATGACTCATCGGCTACAGATGAACCGTATAGAGCTTCTTTGTTTGTTATGCTGATAAATTGAACAATAACAATCTTATAATTTGCTGAGGTTTTATATATACCGTGTGATCCTACGTCGTTCTATAATAAAGAATCATTTATGCGTAATTTATAATTATTTTTTTTAAATTACTATTCAAAAATATATTTTTATTTTTACTAGTTTTTCTAAAGTATAAATTAAAATTAAAAAAAAAAAAAATGCCTAACGATACTCCGACTACAACAGACGTACAGACAACTACAACTTTAACTTCAACAACAACAATGAGCCCTACGAGGCCTACATCGACGTCCACATTTATTCCTGCAAGAACAATTGGTCAGTCCTTGGTAGGAATTCCGCAATTTTCCGGGAAACCTCATGAAAATGTAAAAGAATTTTTTTCAAAAATTTCGCAAAGAGCTAAAATTGATTTATGGACAGAAGATCAAACAGTAGCTATTGCAAAATATCATCTAACGGGTGATGCATTCCGCTATTTGGAAACGGATGCACAGTTAAGTAGCGATGATGTCCCTTATACAATTTTTAAAAATACATTAATTAAAAAATATACTCGCAAAATTATACCAGGTCAGGGTCAAGTAAATTTAAGTAAATGTTTTCAAAGACCAAAAGAAAGTGTGGATCAGTATGCCACAAGATTAAAAGTAGTAGGGAGACAATTATTGGAGGAAAATTTAAGTTATAATGAAAATAATGACGATAAAGAGAAAGAAATAATTGAAAAAAGACATGACCGAGATCTTATACATCAATGCCAAAAAGGAATATCAGAAGAAATTTCAAAATTAATTATTATGGACATATCAAAAAACCCAAATTTTAAATTTGATGAAATTGTAGAATTGGCTATGAAAGCAGAAATTAATCTTAGTATATTACGGAATGCCAGGTCTAACGACACATATACTGTACAAAATAGTAGAGAACCCCCAATAAGAAATAAACAACCTACGAATTTTGAAAAAAAATATGATAGGAAACAAATAATTTGTTATAAATGTAACAAACCTGGACATATTAGTAGAAATTGTTTAAGAGAAATGAATAATCAACAACGAACAGACCCTGGAAGACCTAGTACATCTCAAAATAATTATTCAAGGCCAAATTTAAACTCAAAAGCTCCGTCGTTTGTTCCCCGAAGCGGCGGGCAAATAACGTCAAACAAATCGAAATAAGAAATTTTATTTTGCCAAATATTAATTATAATAGTAATAAATTATTTTTTGTAAACGTAAAAATAAATAATCAAAATTTTAAAATGTTAATTGATACGGGTGCAGCAGTATCGATAGTAAAACAAAAAGTTATTCAACAAATAAGGGGAATCAAATTAAATGTAGACAAAAATATTACACTAAGAGGAATTAGTGGTTATGAAATAGAAGTATTGGGAAAAGCAACAATACCGTTTGAACTACAGTATCAGAAATTTCCATTCGAGTGTGTGGTTTGTGACAACGCATTACCACTTCAAACCGATGGATTATTTGGTCGTGATTTTCTAAAAACATTCGGAGCCACTATAAATTTTTCTGAAGCGTATGTCAATCTACATGGTATAAAAATTAAAATTCAAAGTGAATTTGAAGACTCAGAAGGCTCAGAAGAAGAATCAGAAGTCTCAGAAGAAGACTCAGAAGGCTCAGTAGAAGACTCAAATTTTGAAAATGATCAAGATGAAACGTGTTATGTCTTGAAAGAAAACCGCAAAATTATTAAAGGAAAAGAGCCGAGAAAGAAAAGGCATAAAGATAAAATATTGACCCAACCAGCAAAGAAGAAGTGTAATGAAATACGCGGAAACAATAAAGAAACAGAAAAATATGAAGTAAATCACTTGAAAAATCAAGATGAAAGAAAAAGTCAGTCATGTAAATTAACAGAAATACATGGAGATTTGTTTTCTGCGCCACGTGATTATTCTCTCGTTCATTGTGTTTCACAAAACTTGAAAATGAATCGAGGAATAGCAGTAATGTTTAAGAAAAAGTTTAATAATGTAAACTTATTGAAATCTAAAAATCCAAGAGTTGGGAATTTAGTATATTTAAAAGAACAAAATGATAACCATGGCAGGTTTATATATTACTTAGTAACCAAAGAATTACATTATCATAAACCCAAACTGAGTGATCTTGAAAGGTCATTGCACGAACTACGAAAACACTGTTTACGAAATAATGTTTCAAAGCTAGCAATGCCTCGGATTGGTTCAGGGTTAGATAAACTAAGATGGTCACAAGTAAGGAATTTAATAAAAAGCATATTTAAAGATACTGAGATAGAAATTGTAGTATATAAATTAAAAGAAAACATCGAAAATAACAATGAAAAGAAATCTGCGCAGATCAAGAATAAATTTGAAGAGAAAAATGGAGAGAATATCAAAAATAAATTTGAAGAGGAAAATGGAGAGAAGATCAAAAATAAACTTGAAGATAAAACTGGAGAGAAGACCGAAACGAAACTTAAAGAGAAAGTCGAAAAGAAGATCGAAAAGAAATCTGAAGAGAAAATCGAAAAGAAGACTGGAAAGAAATCTGAAGAGAAAATCGAAAAGAAGACTGGAAAGAAATCTGAAGAAAATAAGAAAAAGGGAAGAAATATGAAGAAAAACAAAGAAGGAAAAAATTGCAATGATATCACAACAGAAAATAAAAAAGGTAATAAAAAGAAAGGACCTTGTGAAAGGAGTAATCAACCATCGTCTTCACTACGGTCAATAGTGTATGATGATGAGGATAGGGTTGTTGACCGCTTCCCTGTTCGAATGAAAGAGCATGTTGATATCCCTCCACGATGTCAGTTTGTCTGCACAGCAATGCAGGAATTTGAAAATCCTGATAATGACATTATAATAGAGCCTGTTGAAATATTAACTTCCGGTGTGTTAGTTGCAAGATCTGTTAGTAAAGCAACAGCTGAAATTAATATTTGTATTTTAAACGTATCTAATCGAACAGTAAAAATTACCAAAAATACAATAGTCGCATATAGTGAAATCATTGATATATCAGAAAATAATAACACTAATCAACAAATAAATGTATTAAATATTGAAGAAAATAAAAATGTAATGTCTCAAATAAATTTAGACCATCTTCAAGAAAATGAACAATTAGAACTGAAAAAGTTGTTAGAAAAATATAAAGGAATTTTTATGGAAAAAGGAAGTAAATTGGGATGCACACATCAAGTCAAACATCAAATTATTACTGAAAATGTACCTCCCATAACAAAACCCCCATATCGAATACCATATAGTCAACGGGAAGAATTAAAAAATCAAATTAATGAAATGTTGGAACAAGGAGTAATACAGGAATCATCGTCCCCGTGGTCAGCTCCTGTTATAATGGTAGCGAAGAAAGCAGCAGAAGGTGAAAATAACATTCGTGTATGTATAGACTATCGAGCTTTAAATTCAATAACGAAAAGAGATTATTTCCCATTACCAAATTTGCAAGAAACAATAGATCAATTAGGTAAAGCTAAATTATTCACTACTCTTGACTTGGCAAGTGGATATTGGCAAGTAGAAGTTAATCCAGATGATAGAGAAAAAACAGCATTTTCAACACCTGATGGACATTATGAATGTGTAAGAATGCCATTCGGCTTAGCAAATGCACCAAGTACGTTCCAAAGACTTATGTATTCTATTATGTCAGGAATAACTGGAGAAAAATGCCTTGTATATTTAGATGATATCATTGTTTTTAGTAAAAATTTTGAAGAACACTTAGAACGATTAGAAGAAATATTTGAAAGATTAAAAAATGCAAATCTAAAACTCAAACCGTCAAAATGTAAATTTGTAACCGAAAAAACTAATTATTTGGGCCATATTATATCTTCAGAAGGCGTTGAACCCGACCCAGAAAAAATCAGTGTGGTAAAATCATATCCAGTTCCTACAAATATTAAAGAAATCAGAGCATTTATTGGTCTTGTAGGATTTTACAGAAAATTTATTCCTGAATTTTCTCATGAAGCAATACAATTAACAAAATTGACAAGGAAAAATGTTAAATTTGATTGGGGTGAAAATCAACAAAAGGCTTTTGATTATTTAAAAGATAAATTATGTAATTCTCCACTATTAATGTATCCAGACTTCTCAAAACCATTTATTCTGTCTACTGACGCATCTGGTTATGCGATAAGTGCGATTTTAAGTCAAAAGTATGGTGACTCAGAAAAACCTATTGCTTATGCAAGTCGTCAACTAAATTCTGCAGAAAAGAATTATACGGTAACTGAGAAAGAATGTCTAGCTGTTGTATGGGGTGTAAAACATTTTAATTGTTATCTATATGGACGAAAATTTTCCGTCTTAACTGATCATAGACCTCTGAAATGGTTATTCTCACTACAAAAACCAATGTCAAGATTAATTCGATGGTCATTATTATTGTCAGAATATGATTTTGAAATCATACATAAACAAGGGAAAAAGCATAATAATGCTGATGCATTAAGTAGAATTACTATCAATGCTGTTGAAACATCAGAATTATTTCTACCAATTTGGGATAAAGAGTTAATAAAAAAGGAGCAAGAAAATGACGAATTTTGTAAAGTCATTATGAATAAAATAAATGAGCATAATGCAAAAATTGATTATTTTATTGACGACGATGGTCTGTTATTTAAGGAAAAATTAACAACAGAACGACATGATAAATTAGTAATACCGAAAAATTTAGTAAAGAAAATTATTCATGATTATCATGATCTTCCATTTGCCGGACATCAAGGCATTAGTAAAACTTTAAATTTAATAAAATCACGTATGTATTGGTTAAATATGAAACAAGACATTGAAGAATATATAAAAGTTTGTAAATCATGTAATGCAAGAAAAACGCCACCAAACAGAAAACCTGCTCCACTGCAGAAATTTGAAACAGTAACAATGCCATTTCAAATAACATCAATGGATATTGTTGGGCCATTTGTCACAAGTAATAATGGTAATCGCTACATATTGACCTTCCAAGATTATTTTACCAAATATCCAGAGGCTATTCCATTACCTGATCAATCAGCTGATACGGTTGCTAAAGCATTTGTTACTCAAATTATTTGTAAACATGGTGTGCCACAAAAACTGTTAACAGATCAAGGAAAAAATTTCGTTTCACAATTAATGAAAAATATTTGTAAGCTATTGGGCATTATTAAAATTCAGACAACTCCATATCATCCAATGAGTAATGGAATGATTGAAAGATCACATCGAGTATTTAAAGATATTATGTCACATTACATATCACCAACACAACAAGATTGGGATGAATGGATCCCATATATTTTAATGGCATATCGTGCATCAGTACATTCATCAACTAAAGACACACCATTCTTTTTAATGCATGGCAGAGACATGGAATTGCCGTATGAAGAAATTTTAAAACCATCAAAATTAAAATATGATTATGACAGAAATTATGCATCGGAGTTATTAGCTAGATTAAATTCAGCATTTAAAATCGTCAAACAAAACTTAGAAAAAGCTGCTGACGTAAGAGAAAGACAATATAATAAACGAAGTAAACCTGTAGAATTCAACACTGGAGATCTAGTGTACTTACATAATCCAGCTTCAAAGATAGGCATATCTAAGAAATTATCAAAACCATGGGAAGGCCCATATCGAATACAAGAAAAACTTGGACCAGTTACATATAGAATCAAAGAAATTGAAGGGAAGAAAGAACAAGTAATTCACGTTAATAGATTGAAACATTATCACGAAATTAATAAAAATAACGAAAATAAAGACAGCGATGAAGAAAGTCAAGAAAATGAAGACAATGAAGAAGAAGAAGAAGAATATTCATATCAAGAACCATTAATTCCGTTCTTTTCACCAGTACCTAATTTTGTAGAAGACAATGAAGAAAGAAGACAAGGCCATCTCGTTTCCCATGAAAATCAAGAACGAATGTCAGAAGAACAAGAAATCGAAATTCAAGAAAGGGCAGAAGACCAATTCGAAGAAGTTACTCAAGAAAATCAAGAACGAAATATGTCAGAAGAACAAGAAGTTGAAATTCAAGAAAATGACCACAATATTGATAAAGACACCAATTCCGAAAATTTAAATTCACATACAAGTAACACATCAAACGGTCATCGATATCATTTAAGAAGTCGAGGTCCTGTTAAAGAAGAGCCATGTCAACTTCCGAAAAGAATTTAAGGAAACAACAATTATATGATACAATTGGTTGAATAAATAAAGATAAGGCGATAGTTCCTCTTAAAGCTACTTGAGGAGGTGAATAAAGAATACATCCTATGCCCATTTGACTTAGTTTTGTTCCCTGTTTCTAAATTTGATGTACCTTATTTCACCCGAGGAACTTAATTACCCCCATTTCACTTGGAGTAAAACTCCTGTTAAACTTCGTGCAAAGCATATTTAAATTAGGTTAAGAAAAACCTAACTTCTTGTTGGCAACATGCGAGCCTGAAAAGACTTAGAGTTATTGTTGAGAAAAACAATCACATGGTGCTAACAATTAGTTAACCCAAATAAATAGTTATTAGGTTTCTAATGAAAATTGTATAATAATATGTATGAAATTTTGTTTCATGTAATCTCTGGACCATTGAGCGTATGGGGAAAGAGAGGAAATTGAAAGATGAATACGACCTCCAAAATCAAGGCAAAAAGTGGTACTTTTATATTCCATCAACTGTTTGCTGCACTAAAATCATGGTGTGAAGTTATTAACTTGCACCGCCATCAACAAAATTGAGCAACGCACAAATGGACGGCCGCCGTTTTGTACGCTGATCAATTCTAATGAAATTGAGGAAAGCAGCCCCTAACTTAAGTAATCACGCACCTACATCACCATCGGATGAAGTCAAATTCCACTCACCACCTGAAGGATTTTCCACCCGTCGTAATATTTGATAAAACTGTTATTGTTATGTAATGTTGTTATGATAATGTGAATAAGCGTTTCTCAGACAATAATTTCCCCTATCGAGACATATGTGTCATTATTTTGTGTAATTTTAAGTATATTTTAACATTGTTATGATTTATGTAATGGAAGAAGTCTCCCTCCTAAAAGTTCTCAAAATTTTTGTTATTATAACTGAAGAATTTCTCTTTGAAAAATTCTTTTCCCAAGGGGAAAGGAATGTAATGACTGTAAATGTTTTATTATTTTCATATATAATATTTGATCGTACGACTGTACTTTATCTAAACAAAGCGCGACGCATCATATGCGAAATACGGGCGCGGTAGTCTTCAGAGTTCTTTCGAGGGTGTTGGGTCAAAATTTCGTAAAAGAAGTTACTACCAGGTGAAACCGAATCTCTGTGATCACCAATTAATCCAGGAGACTTCTTTCACTTCTAGAATCTACTTAAGGTAGGTTTTCTTCTTTTGTATATTTTTTACAATTTTTATTGTTAATGTATTATTGCGTAACAACTGGGCGTAATTGGATGTAACAGTTGAATGTAACTGTTCAATTATTTTGTATTTTAATCAATATTATTATATATACTTTATTCTAATTTTGAAATTATATTTTGTTTGAGTTAAATTTGTATTGTTAAATTTCCTAACAATTTTGACTCCGCTCGGTCGGAATTGGACATAAATTCTTGGTTATAGTTTTACCAATGCTACCAAGGTAGGTAAAATTTTTATATTAATTTGTGGGTGTTACATATGGGTTAGATCATAACACTCTTTAAAACAGACATTTCTGCAGTCACTTCTTTGCAGCTTTATGATATGACTGTGTTTATAAACAACCTAACCTTTTACACCTTTGGCTATGCTTGGCTTGATTACTCACAACTTAGCAAACTTGCCCAAATATACACTAGTGTGTTTTATGAAACCACAAGAATTAGACTGTACTAGTGTACACTACACTGCACTGCACTATTCTGCTCTGCACTTCAAGCACCTCTCATCGAACAGAGCTATTATTTTGTACCTGTGAAAATGTCTATGTATCTGAAACTTTGACAATATCTCCATAAATGTCCATGTTCACGTAATTTAATGCGTATTTAC
Organism: Ophonus ardosiacus; assembly: GCA_943142095.1. NCBI lineage: Eukaryota > Metazoa > Arthropoda > Insecta > Coleoptera > Carabidae > Ophonus > Ophonus ardosiacus. The sequence continues at coordinate 82,129,322 of OW964823.1, forward strand.
CATTCACCAACAACAAAACATTTCGCTAACAGTTATCTTGACGGGTAGTTAGCGCGTAACTAATAACTGTCGTTAACTTCACCTTTCTCTCCACGGCATGTTTACCCTGCGCGATATATTCCAAAACCAAGATCCTGGGAGGATCTGAAAGGACATCTGCACATTATAGGCTTAGGTAGGGCGTCGGGAAAGGCTTTCTCTTGGGTCACCCACAAGTAACGAAGATTCATTTGCTATTCATGAAATTTTAATTGAAATAAGAAACAATTATTTAAATAAAGGAGAAAGGAGTATTACAGTTAGAGAAGAGTTAATACACTGCGAATCTTAGAATTTTCTTGTTTATTCATTGCATTGCAAAAATATATATATACAGAAAAAAAGAATTGAAATTTTGTTTAATTATAGTTAGATATTATTTTATTAGGCAATATCTTTAATAATATAGTATAATTTACACATCTTAATTTAGCATTTTAATTAACATGAAACAGATAATAAATTTTTGCTTTATTATTTTTGTCCTATAATTTCGGTGATTTATCTAATGAATTAGGTAAGTAAATAGAAAATTTAAATATATATTTAGTTAATTTCTTTATTTATGTTTAGTTCAATATTAAATGTAATCATTTAATCTAATTTTGTTTTTAATTTACTATCATTTGTTATTACAAATTTAGAAATTTAACTAAATCAACTTAGATAATTTAATGAAAACATATTAGAAGGCTGAAAATCATAGATTTATTTAGTTAATTTAACTACAATGTTTCTACATTTTTGTTTTTTCTGTGTAGAGAACGTTAGTGTATCGTTCTTACCGTGAATAATATTCATTAATAATGACTTCATTTTCTGAAACCAATAAACTAGGTTATAATTATTTGAGTATACGTGAAGATAAAAATTAAATCAAATATAATAATAAAACTTTCTTCACAAATTTTTTATTAACAAAATGTACATTTCGATTGCAATGCAATCATCGTCAGTTGTAGTACAATAATATAATAAATATAATATTTATAAATATGTCAAAATTATTTCAAATTTTTATGTCAGTCACAATATTTTTATCATACTTGATAATTTAATATAAAATATAAATTAGTAATAAAATAGTAAATTAGGGATAAAATTAATTTGAGGAATGATGTTTAACAATTGGGTTGACAAATTTTAGTACTGTATTCTGTAATGGCGACAAAGTTTTCTCTTTCGCACAATGAGGTGAGTGCAAGAGAGATAAATTAACATACTTTTAACGAAAAACTTTTAAAGAAAAACTGGAACATGTAATACTTTTTCTTAAAAGTCCCTAAAAGTTTTGACTGTCAGGTAACTGTCATATGTCATTAGTGTTTATATTTTTGGTTTGTACATGTGTAGTATTTATAGTGATTGATTTGACAATTTATAAACAGTTTTTGTTATTTTACATATATTTTGTGTTATTAAATTTCAAATCAATTAAAATACACAATGAACAAAACAAAAACGTAATAAAACAATTTATTTCAACAATTTACAAATTAATAATAAAAATAAACATTTAACCCTGTATTCCGCAAATATTTGCGGTTTGATATTGAACTCGTTAAAAGCGTTTCATTTTCATGTTTTTGATGAATTCATAAAATTCTTGGCAAATATGAATATAAACAGAAATCGAGTTCAGATTATTATTTATTTCTATTGCGCCCCTCTATTTTTGTCAAAAACTATTCAAATTCATTCGATTCGAGTAGAAGGTGCCCAAATGAGTAGATTTACTAATCAGTTGCGATGCGATATTTCAATCAACTCCAAACTGCATTTTCGTCTACCTCTACACGATCACAATTGCACATAAATTATTTAATTTGCATGTACTGATGCTTGAAATTGAAATTCGTATTCGTGATAACATGCACTGCAGTGTGAATTGAATGGAGTGTTCAAAATTATGTTTGAAACACTTGATAGACATAAATTTATTACTATAGGTAGAAGACTAGATTGCTTCGTTTTAGTCACACACCAGTTACAAGTAAAGGCTCATTCATAGGTACGAAAATAAGAAATATAAATAATAGTAATTAACGTTATAAGTCCGGGAACTCATATTTTACAGTGCGAGTTAAATGTTTAAAGACTAGGCAACGAAGGAGCCGAGTCTTGAAACTCGAAGAGTTATTTTATTTAATTACTTGTTATAATTATTGGTTTCTTACTAGAAAATTTAAAATATTTGTTTTTTCAATACCCTCGTACCACCCATTCTATTATTTACAATTTAAATAACGATTATTTACCGTTATTTAACCCTTAGCATAGTGCTAAATTGCTGGCCAAAGTTTATCTAATGAGATTATGTTAAATTTATCTGGAAACTAAGGTAAGTGCAGGTCAAAGGTGACGGGGAATCCGATACTTGTTATTCGGCAATGAAGAAGTGAGTGAATGTGATGAACCCTATTATCACATACCCGCCTGAACCCTTAGCATGCGGCGTCGCCCCGAACAGGACGAGGGCGGATCATCTCACTCCATATCATTATCCTTAACGCCCCCGTTCAGAAACCAGTGGCGTACAGAAAAAAAAAATAAAGGAGAGTTACTTTAGGCATAGTATAGATAATATACGTATACACTAGATTTTTCGTAATAACGTTAAACATTTAGGAATAATAAAATTCTTCTATATCTGTCATAATGAACAACTTTTTTGGTTAATTTATAAATTCTCCTACACAACAGTCCATCAATATGGCCGTTATTTCTATCTTTTCATTTTTGTTTTTAATCCTGTTGTCATAATAACAGTATGGTGTTACGAAAAATATTTTATTTTATCAACTTTGTATCTAGTCAAAAGTGTGAAAATAAATAAACAGGTACCCCTTACGATTTTTTTAAATTTTGGCCATTTCCAAGGGTTTTCAAGCTTTTATTCATAAAAAATTAACCGGTTGGACAAAAATTATGAAAATTGGTATGCTTACATATGTATTTTTGTCCGTAGAATCGAATGGTGATGTCGCCAAATTAATATCTCGACCCATTTTTGGGTTAATACCCAAAAATGGGCAGTTTTGAGCAAAACTTTAAATCTAAATATCTCGAGAAGGAAACGAGATATCGACCTGCGGTTTCAAAATTTGGAATCAGCGTATTGAGAAGTATCTAGATAAATTGAATTTTTGATTTTTTAAAAGTTTTTATCTAAATGTGGGGTATATTGACTTTTGGGGCAATAATTCAAAAATGGGTAGAGATATAAACTTGGTAGTAATATTACTTGGATGTAAAGAGAATGTTACGTAAGTGTACGTATTGTGAATTTTTAGAAATAAAAGTATTGAAATAAAAATGGAGAAATGCTATAAAAAAGTTCCTTTGAAAAGATTCTATAAATCAAATAAAATTATAACATGAACATACGCAAAAATCAGTAATAATTCCTCCTTGACTTCCTCAATATTTTCTCACGGAGTGAGTAATGCTGTATTTTAGTTATTTCAAATAACCATAGTAACAAGTATATTATGAGTCAATGTTGGATAAAACATTTTTCCCGTTAATATATCCAAGAATAATATCTCAAGCCTGAGGAAAAGAAAGAAATTCTTGGGTCGAAATACAATTGAGGTGACATTTCTCACATCTCACAGCTCACTTGATATGAATATTTAAATAAGCTTTCCTTGCGACAATACAGTTGATGTCAAGGGAACATCCGAACGTCGTAAAGAACTTTAAGAAATTCTAGAGAATGACATTTCTACCCTAATTAAGAAACTATTTCCTACACTTTCCAAGATATTCTCGTTCTGTAGAATGAAAGTGGTGTGTTGTGCATAAATGAACAGAACTTAGAATTCAAATTGAGTTCGTGGAAATATTTGAAAATTATGCTGAAATTATTCCCGCAAAAAAGAGAATTAAGTCGTATAATACTTGTATTAATAATGCCCGTTTGCACCGGTATCACTTAAATGTTTTTATTAGTTAAGCTGGTAAGTTGTCCTTAAGCTTAAATGGTTTACACGAATAGAATATGGTCGTCGTTTAGTTAAGGGCAGCTTAGAAGAAGTATAAGAAGAAATTCTAGTAATTTATCTTTTTCTTATTATATTATTCTAGTAACTATTATGTCAAATGTAAGAGGTAAGAGTGTGACGGCTGAAAGTGCAAATAATTATTGTTTTATATGCTGCAACAGATAATAAAACTGCTAATAAGTAATAATTAAAAATTTATTTTAGATTTAAGTATAGATGGATGGAAAATGTATTGTTTTCATAGTTTTTTTTTTTTTATTTTTATTAAAGGATAAGTCAGCGTACAACAACTCCCATCTACCCGTGTATGATTGTCATTTAAGAAATATTAAGTATTAATAATACTGTGAGTACCCTTTCGAAAAAAATATTGCCTTTTCATTTCCGTTTTTGTTTTTATAAAAATGTCGGTTTCTTTCGCAATTTTTTTTTGTATTTTCATAAACTTCTCTTGCACGTAAAATGTGATTCGTAAAGAAGGGAATAGTTTTATATTATTGAATATATCTATCATAAATTTTTTGATGTCGGTTTATATGGAATTGGGTCTTGTAAAGAGAATTCTGAATTTTTGCGATCTGTTTGTTGACTGGTAATAAATAATAGAATGCTTTTCCGTGGGTGTGAATTGATTTGATTACTTACATTTGTTTTATTTCCATACGAAACCTTTCCAATGAAAAGACGTAAAACGCGCTATATTCTTGTGTGGGAGTGCTTTTATTTCTTTTATTTTTCTTTTGCTACGAATACCTGCAATTCCGTGGAACAAATTAAATGATAAGAAATATGCAACCTGAATTCTTTCTCCATTTTTTACTTCTCTTCTAACAGAACCAATTTCATAAAATATTATCTACTTTTTATAAATTTCCTAGTCAATTTTACCAATTTTTATTTATTTTGCAGTGTAAATTTTAAAAAGAAAAAGTATTAATTTCTTTGCATAATTTTTAATTCTTCAATGCTATTATGTATTTAGTTTTACTTTACTTTTTAAAGATTATATTTTAATTTAATTTAAGATTCGAGATGCAGTTCTTCGTAATTATGTCTTCGTTTTTAATATTTTGCTTTCAATAAAATATTTTTCTTTTTTATTTTATTCTCTACAACTTTTCAGTTATTAAAGTTTTAAGAATACAGACAAGCATTGTGTTCAACTTTTCTTGAAGTTATTCGAAATTATTCTATGGATATCAAAAAAATTAAAATACGGTATATATATCTTAAACGTTGTCATTTCAAGTTTTCTTGTGTATAATAATGTTAACAATAGTTTTGCCTACATTAATATAAAATATAAATCGTAGCTGATTTAAATTTCTTCAAAATGAATTACATTTTATTTTAAAATTGGATTTAAGTAAAAGTAGCGGTGCAACCAGACACTAGTGTGCTGTTTTCAATGATAAGAATAGTTGAAAATAAACTTCTTTTGTGTTTTCTGTCATGTGTGTGTTTCTTTTATATAAACTACCAGTAATTATAACTTCCAACAAAGTTATAAATCCAACGAAATAAACTTTCATAGCAGAGATATTTGTGTTCACAGCACACATAAATTCTAGATAACACATTCATTACTGTACTTATTGCTGTGCCGTTCGTCCTAAAACGTATAATATTTATTTAGGCTTAATAAGGGCGTCCCAAGCTCTTTACAAACACCTCGTGGGTTCTATATGAATTCCCAGGCTTTCCCGAGACCCAGGAACAATTAGTCATCCGTACGTGTGGCTATTTTTACTCGAGAAGTAAAATGTGAAAGGAAAGGAACATAGTGATTGATTCCTTGCATTCATAGCAGATGGATTGATGTATGGATTTAAACGATTTCGAAAAGGGATCACGGATTATTGTTGACGGTAGCTACTTCATAGGGATGTTTTTAAGCACAGAAATGTTTTTATATTTTCCAAAAAATATGTAGGAAGATACAATTTTTGTAATTTTGGTGAAACTACAGAACTAAATTTACTATTTAGTTTATCAAAACAGGTCAAAGATTTCCGACATACACTCGAGACCAGAAACAAAAACGGATACTTAAAAAAAGTTTTTATTGACTTGTGACAAACGAAATATGGGTTTATTTGTTATTTTTTTAAAATATGAATAAGTGATCTGTAAAGTAAGATTAGAAAATAAAAAAAGTTTAGCAAGCACTTTATTAAGCAAATTTTCTAAAACGATGGAACAATTTTACATATCTTTCAAAAAAAAAAAAAAAAATATTAATACTGGATCAAAATTTAAAAGAGCATTAGAAACTGAAGCCTTCTGTCTTTAGGTAAGGAAAGTATTGTCTTTGGTCAAAAAATTCGGTGGTGAGTTTCTAATGAATATGTACGTTTCGAGGTCCCTAGATATGATTTTATTAGTTTTACGATGATGTTTGTACGTGTGTGTGTATATATATATATGTGTGTGTGTGTGTGTTTGTGTGTGTGTGTGTTGCTTGTGTGAGTGACAAAAAATTCTCCGTCGATAACTCCAACACTAAAATTCTAAAAAATCTTTCACATTTCTCTTCTTTACATCCATAAGAAGAGCTGAATAGATTTTGGTTATAATTGAACAATCGGAAGTACCTTTATTTGAAGTTCTTAACAGTTTTTATTGAAAAAATCTAAATTAAATATAATTTTTTGACATTTTATGGTAATATAGATATGAAAGAACATTTGATTGTCTATTGGGCATCCAAATTATCAAGAAATGGCGCTGACGTCAAACGTCAAAATTCAAACGAATGGTACATTTTTCGCTGGCTTCCATAAGAGTACAATTGGTGTGAGACTAATTTTCGTAGTTTTTAATTTAATTTCGGATTTAGTATAGTGTTTTTTTTATTAATTTCGGTAGAATTGAGTTTGATCTTTCTTGTAGTAACAATTTAGTGATAGTTTTCATAATATTTTAGTTAATAGGGTTAATTTTAGTATGTATTTGTAGGTTAATAGTATTTTAGTCATATTTTAATGAACAGTATATTGGTATTTTTAATAAAAAAACATTTGATTTCCTTTATTTAGATTGTATTTCATTGCCGTAGCTGTACATATATTAATTTCTATCTACATAGCTTTACTTTTATTTAATTGTTTTTCTTTCATAATGAACAATTTTCTTTGCTTATATTTAGATACTATTTGTAGATTTGGGAATTGTAGTGTATCATCTAGAAATATGGTGGAAGGCCAGCAAGTAATAAATAGTCGCCACATAATATTACGTGGTAAATATTTTCGGAGAAAACTCCATCGTAACTTTAACCTATAAATTGCATATCTCCTAATTTGTTCATTAATTTTATAAAAAACAAAAACTTACCTGTTATATTAGCAGTAATTCAGATCCTACTAAGAATAAAAAACAATAATAGCCGAAGATAAAAGCATATTAAAACTCGTATACAAGTAAATACAATCCCTGAATAAAACAACCATCTTTGTACATGTACACTTCACTCAGTTCAGAAATCTGCCACCAGTGGCGCATTTTAATTTTGGAAGCCCAATACGGTTTGATTACACATTTTCCTTCATGTTCAATAGATATAAGAATTTTAAAAAGATTAACTTTCATAAATCAGCCAGCTATGCTATAACTAGGCAAACTGGTGATATATTCAAATATTATAATTGACAGATGTCAGTGTCAAGTACAATTTACATAGTATATGCTCGTGTTATAATTTTATTGGATTTTTTTCCAAGGAACTTTCGATAAGCGATTTGTACAAATTGGCGGAAGGTAATGTGCTGACCATATCAGACTTTCTTAATAAATAATGTGTTTGCTATACGTTTTATTTTCTAATCACTTATAATTTACAGATCAGTTGTTTATATTTTAACATAAAAACAACATATAAACACATATTTCGCTTGTAAGTAGATAAGAGTGTCCGCACGAGTATATTTCATTCAGTTATTTTTAACCCTTGACAACTGACAAGCTGCGATATGCCATCTGCTGGGAAAAATATGAACTTTCCGGTTTAGTACTGTATTGTGACTGTATGCTTGAGTTACATGTGGTTTAATCATTTGATGTGAATAGAAATGGGAAAAAGTCGTACTAACTGTGTATTCGGATGCAACTCAAGATCTGGTCGAGACACAGGCATTGGGTTTTATAATATTCCGAAACATGGCTAAAATAAAGTTAAAATTACGACAAGTGTAGGTGTTGAAATGAATATGGATTGACGAAAAGCATGGGAATATGCAATACCTAGTGCAAAACAAATAACGAAACATATGAAAGTTTGTTTTCGTCATTTTAAATTGGATGATTACATATTTCCTAGTAAGTAAAAAATTCAATGTTCAGATTTTGTCTTACAATAAAAAGTTCATGTTGTGTTCGTTTTAATTATTTATGTATTTTTCTATACAATTAAGCGTAAAACTATAAAAAGAACTGCAGTACCATCACTTTGTCTTCTCATATATCAAGTAAAAGTTCCTAATAATAAACGTTTACTACGACAAACCAAACGTGGAAAGGCAAAAGCAGTAAACGCCAGTGACATTGCAATGCAGTAAATGAAGTAGTAGAGAATAATATTAATAATACATCAGCACCAGCATCTAAATTGTCTGAAGAACTCGCTAAATGTATTTTGATTTCATGTGGCTTCGCAGTAATTGCTCTAGTTATAAATAGTATGTGGTTAGCGTTTATAATTCGCTCACCTGCAATCATCAATTTCGATTGATTAAATATATATAAAATTATAAATACCTTCTATACACATATAGAATTATTTGTTGCTTCCAGATATCTAAAATGTTCCATGATACCTAGCCTCATTTTAAATGAAAAAATTGTTCTTGTTGTTTGCATTCATGTCACAACATTGTGTGTGAGTACTAATTCAGAAACAGCTGATCGGTCCGATGGTGCTGCCGCCATCGGACATGTCAGTTCTCAATAGGAAATGTAATTATTAACAAGCGATTTATAGAATCAAAAGCTGAGAATATTCTCTAATTTCTAATTTAATTTAGCTTGAATGCTCTTAATTGAATAGAGAAGTTACACTATTTACACATATAGAACGGTGTTGGTAAATCTCAGTAATTTCCTTGCGCGTTTTCGTAACGTAATATGTCCCCTCGTTCTGTACTGCCTCTCGATGTTGCTAGTGCTAGGCGTCAATAACTATTACTCGATATGGAGCAGTTGGCGAGGGCCGTATATCAAGATTTGCTATCAGCGTGTACAGACATTACTAGGGTCCTAGACCGGGCTGTGAATCTAACAAACGTAGAGAACGTGCCGGGAAAGGCCAGCTATATATTGCTGTCTTGTAAGGGTGGAGAAATGCTCTTGACGGCTCTTGCTTTCCTCAACAGCAGTTATTAAACTTTTTTTTATAACTTTTTTATAAGTTTAATGTGTTTTTCTGTGTTCGTGATACCTGAACTGGAAACTGACTTTAATTTCTTGCGTACGTATAACAACGGATTAAAATAAAGTGACATAAAGTCTCATTACCCTAAAAAAAGTTTGAATAACATGTGTCACAAGGTTTAATGTTACTTCATTATAAATAGGCCTTTATGTGACACATGTAAAACGACTGGTATAGTCTGGACGATATTACTTGGCGAGCTGAAGTAATAAAGGATTTCTCTGTGGTTATGGTAAAGGTATAAAAACCATAGACGCGCCGAAAAAAAAATCAATTTAATAAATGGACAACCGTACAGAAAATAATAATTTATTTATTACATTTAAAAAATAATAATAATACAGCAATGTCAAGTACGAAATGCAAATAAAAAAAATCTGATGTGGCCAGCACATGACCTCCCGCCAATTCCATGTTTAAAATAGCAATGAGCTTTAAGTAAAGTTTCACTTCCGATTGATCGTTTGTAAACAAAATCTACTTTGTTTTTCCAATAAATAGAAAAGTTTGTAATACGAAATTTTGGATTATATTTTATCATGTTTTTCCTAAAAAATCTGTTAGAGCTTCAAATTATGTACTACATCCGGTTTATCATATATAGTCAAAATCTAATATGTTGTTTCAAATTATATAAGATTATTAAATACCAACTTTGCGAAGTTTTGGATCATTAATATATTTTAACTACATTATCCATTTCGTAAATGTGTAGTTGCAAACTATTATTTGACACTTTAAAATCACGTTTTTATTGAGAGCTGTTTGATATATAATGCTGCAAACATCAAACTTAAATCGAATTATCCTGTATATCTAATATTTATGTATGATGGAAAATATATTATTTTTACAAACCTTAACTTCATTACAATCATATTTAAACTACTAAATTCTTCTTAACCCGGTTTCATTATTAATTTTAATGAAAATTGCTTCGTGACAGTGACATTAGTTTAAATATGTCAAATTTGTTATTAAAGTACTGTTTTTGTTTGACGCAGAGGCAAAGTGATGTATAAAAATAAATTATTTTATAATATAATCTAAAGTTATTTCAAGTTATTTACTAAATGCTATTATTGTAGAATTGAAGATTGTGCCATTATATTCAATTTGTATTGGTAAAAGTTGCTAAAAAATTATATTCAATGAATTTTTTACAAGAAAAACTGTTAAAAGTTTGTATAAATGATACTTCCGGTTATCCGATATACACTAAAACCTAATAAGCTCTTCCCACATTAGTATAGAATGGATATACCAAATTTCAAATTTTTCTGATTGATAGTATTTGAGTAATCGTGTCCACAAGATCCACACACACAAACACACACACACATACATACCTACAGACATCATTGTAAAAATGTTAAAATCGGATTCTGGGGACATCAAAACGTGCTTATTCACTAAAATCTCTATATCCGATTTTTAGCACGATCCTTATACCTCCCTTACCTAGGGTAGCGGGAGGTAAAAATAAAATAAAATACATAATATGTACATTACATGTTATATGTAATGTCTGAAATAAATATTCAAAAAATTGAACCATTTGTAGATTTCTTATTGCCAGTAAGAAAATTTATGCACGCCTATGTGCAAACAGAACTGCTTGAATATAAGTGTCATAACTCGTGCGATTCGGAATGTTTTTCTATTGTGTTAGGCCATAAAAGGTCGTAAAATCACTATTTTACTTTTAACGCAGTGCGGTATCTAAGAAAAAGTATATATTTAACATATCGCATCGTAGGAATTGTGAATCGACCTGCATTCCTAAGGCTTGCCAAGTAATATCGTCCAGACTATACATGAAATGATATTGTACTTTTTAATAAATAAGTTTTAATTTAATTCTACACTCTTTACTCTAAACTTTACGCCATAACTAAATTTTATGTAATTTGAATTTATTTTCTGTTACTTAAATTATTTTATCAAAATTTGTTTTACCTCAGTTTGAAAACTAAATTAATTTTGAATTTGTGTTCCATACAAAGTTTCAAAGTAAATACTCATATACGTAAAAAGTTTCAAAGATTGAGAATAGCTGAATGGAGAAGTAAGCCAATGAAGGGTGTACCCAAAGAGTAGTAAATCGGTTACCGCGGACCGGTAACGTACCACTAACTCCAGCGGTAATGGACCCCGCGAACCGGAAATACTCCATTGCTGTATTTTCATTTTTGTTGCGAACTTTTTCTCTTGGGCGCTACTCTGTTTTTCTGAACTTCCATTCTACAGTCGGCAAGTTATAATGTTGAACTATGTTCGTTACAAAGTGCTGTTTTTATCGCGTATGTTATAGCGTTTTGTGGGGGAATTATATTGTCGTTTGGTGTAACTTTGTTTAGTCTTATGACTGCTTTAAGCTCTGGTATTAAATGTTTTTACTGGTCTTACATGATTTAAAACATTAAAGTTATTGCTTTGTGAGTTGCACCCACGTAGAATGTAATATTAAGTGTAAAATGTGTAAGAGCTTATTAGCTATTAGCTAAAAGCTGAAGAAGTTTGTGTGTTACTGTGCGTGGGACGGTAATCAGCTTCGAGGAAACTATTCGACAATATGTTTTGTATAAATATTTTTTCCATCTGCTTTTAAAGTGAGACTTTATCCAATGAAATACGAAGGTCACACTAGAATAATTGAGAATAAGATACATAGATGGAAAATGGGGGAAATAAAAATAATAAGATACATAGTTCATATTTTTAGAATTTATTTATTGTAACACAACAATTGATTGTAATATTATTGTCTGATGGTGTCCAATAGGACGAAACGATTGTTACATAATTAGGGTGACCATAATTTTTTTAGAAAAAAAAAGTACAAAAAATACTAGAGGCAGAATTGAAAATAAAAATAAGAAATTTAGTTCGTTTTAGTTAAATTTTTATGTAAAAAGTAATTAATAATAACATATAAGTCAATTAAAATATAATGTTTCATAAAATAATACAAAAATTGATTGTTACAAAAAAAAAATCCTATTACGTTCCGCATCATGTTTGTACCAGTCTTTTGATACCAGTACTTTTGGGAATTTAAAATCGCCTTTAAAATTTGAGGACTGCTCTGGAGTAAATAGAACATTTCAGTATTTCAGCATTTGATGCGCTTGTCCCAGGTAAACAAAAAATGAACTCACGATTGAAATAAAACTTTTGTCGAGACACTGACATGTTAAAACAATTTTTGTTGCTTTAAAATTTTAAACAAGTCAGAAATAAATAAAATATTTAAATAATTAATGTTAGAACTAATATTTGGTGATAAGGGGGAAGAACGAAAAATACTTTACTCGATCGACGCCGAATCTGACCAGTGTAAGACGCAACATATATATTTACAAATACATTGCTAATTACGTTGTTTGACTCGATCAAACTATTGTTCTAAAAAAAAGTACATTTACGTGTATTAAATGAACCTTTTAAGTACAGTAGGACATCATTCAAAAAGAAAGTACTGTCCTATTAAAATAAGTACATATGGTCAGCCTATACATAATGAATAAGCAAAGGTTGTTTCAATAATTATATTTATTTTTCCGAAAAATCTGTCAAATTATTTTTAGTTTATTCTCATTCTCTTGTTATATTACTACTGAGTATTGTTTTTCATTATATCAAAATTAAAAGGTCTCGGTAGAAGCTAAATCTGGATTAGAATTTCACCCTTAAATTGCCGGTCAAACTATAATCACCAGTCATTTGGTCCACAGTTTTTGAAAGTGTTAAGTCTATACCGTGAGAATTTTTTAATGTGAAATATTGGATTTGTCATATCCGTGGTTACGACTTCACATTTGATTGATACCAATGTATTTGCCTGTCCCATATAAAATGAAACATAGGGAACGAACTTGAGATTTGACAACACGTCAATAGAGGTTAATTTTGTTTTTTCGCGATCGCCCAGAAAATGATCTTTTTCTGATCACTATTTAGATCGTAAAGTCCTTCTTTGCTGATATAGCTCGGAAAGTTGTCTATAAGGGATCGGAAAGTACTTTACCGATCCCGGGACCGGTAAAGCTAAATGTTTCCATGGAGATCAGTTGTTTATTTATTTCTTCTTTGCTCGCAGTAAAAAATAAAATAATACTTCTTTATTTTTTTTTTCAGGATCGCAAAAAAAATATTGTACCCAACATGACCTGAAAGTGTCTATACTGGGCTCACAAGCTTCCAAAGCTCGCCTACGGCTCGCTCTGGATTATGCTTACTCACCCAGCAAAGTATCACTTTCAGGTCTTGTTACGTAAATTACTATTAAATAATTATACCTGTTTTCTAAAATGAAATTTAGTTGTAGAAAAATATTGTGTACACCTTGGCGTGGTTCTAACACCGGTGTTAACTAGAACCATGTCTACGACTTGACACATACTTCAGGTTTGTTAATAAAACAAGTGTTGCCAATATATTGATCAAGTTGACAATTTACTGACTGCCATATTCAATAAATCTGCCAACACTATTTAAAATTATTTAATATGATTTGTTTTTTTAACTTGTTTCTAGTTTCGACTTAATTCAGTATATTGGCAACTCTTATTTTGTTAACAACTCTGAAGTATGTGCCAAGTCATTGACACGGTTCTAGTTAGTACCAGTGTTAGAACCACGCTTGTGCTACCAGCCCTTGTGCCCAAGTGATTTTCTGACTTGGCTAAATTTCTTACAATATTTAAATATAATACTTCTGTCAAATTCGTCCCATATGTTTCATTTTAAATGGAACAGACCCAATGTTTCACGTTAAAAAATACTCACGGTACTTAAAGTAACCGAAAGAATTTTGTAGAAATTTCAAATCATCTATGTAGATTTTATAATTTGTTGCAAATGTAAACCGGCCAAATTATTATGATTTTGGGCTCGTATGTTTTAATTAAGTTAACTGTTGCCAACTTAATTTCAAATCTCATCCTCAGTAACTCTAACGTTATCCTCGTACGAGGTGTAGCATACACTAAATAATCCTTTTATAATCCTTTATGCGGGAAACCATCAAGTAAGACTATCCTCCATATTAAAGTACAAACAAAAACTCCATCGCTGTAATCTCCTTCCCACGCTCTAAATCGAGGTGCGAATAGCTCTGTTGAAAGTTCGCATAATGTGATGACGAGCATATAAACTTCTGACCCATGCTGGACTTTTTGCCCAAAACCTCGCGGGAATAAATTGTGTCAATAAACGAGCAGCCAGAAACGATGAGCTGGTCAATGAAAAATTGCAACTGGGCTAACAAAATTTACTCGCTCCGGAGAAGTTTCCGAGGATTGCTTCCGGTTTGTAACCTGGAACAGGTAAGAAAGGAAGTTCGTTAAGACGCAAACTGTGACAGGAAATCGATAGGAAGCTTTGATAAAAATTTAATTGGCGGGTAATTTGCTGTCTTTATAAGTTTGACAAAATGAGAACAAAAGGATTTCTTTTTCTTCTTCGGTTATCAATAAATAGATTGAAAATATGAACTTTGAAATTTTTCTTGTACCTGCTTTAATACTCATAGTATTTAAGTCAAATTAATTTGATTATTTTTTGACATTTTTTAAAACCAATGAAATGTTTCATTACCTGTCACGTATCAGCGTTGTAATCAATCATGCCGTTATTATAGTGAGAACAAAGCTCTAGAGATTATTCCCGGGAATAATCTCTGTAGCTTTTGTTTTTCAGATATCAACACATCAATAAAATGAAAGTAAAACATCGATTTAGTGATGTTTCTGATCATGAAATAAATCAAAAAATCTATTTTGGCCAGCACAAAATCTTCCGTCAATTCGATGTATTTCGTACAAATCCCATACCAAAAGTTCCTTGAAAAAGATTCTATATGTCATGTAAAATTGTAACACGAACACACTATACAAGTTCCATACCGAAAGTTCCTTTCAAAAGATTCTAAAATCCAATAAAATTATAACACGAATGTACATTATGTACACCTTCTTCAACTTTTTCCTATTTTATTAGGGGTCGCTGTTTCATACTCTTCTCTTCTACTCATTCCTGTCCAACGCATCTTCTTGACATAGTTCTTCCTCTCCCAAATCTTCTGCTATACTCCATCTTCCCTTTGGCCTTTCTCGTACTCCCGGCATTATAAGTTCCTATTTTGAGGCGAGGCCGCAACTGCAAGTCATTTGCGAGGGACACTCTGTCACTTATATCACTTTCAGATCCTATACTTTCCACTTTGGTTTTGCATTTGACAGTGACATTTGTCAATTAGAATTTTTTGAATATATCTTCTGTTTTCATAACTTAACAAAGCTGACTGTTTTTTGAATGTTAATCTCTTTATAACTCTATATCTATTGAATATGAAGGAACATGTATAATCAAACCGTATAGAGAATAAGATTTTCTTTCATATTGATAATCATAAAATGTCGAAAAATGATATTTAACTGCATTTTTTCAAGAAAAACTGTTAAGAACTTCAAATAAGGGTACTTCCGGTTGACCAATTATAACCAAAATCTAATCAGCTCTTCATATGGTTGTAAGGAAGAGGAATAAGAAAGAATCATAATTTTTAGAATTGTAGTTTTGGAGTTATCGTCGGAGAAAATTTTGTCACACACACACACACACGGACACACAGACACACACACACAGACACACACACACACATACAGACACACACACACACACACATACAGACATCATCTTATAAATAGTAAATTCGTATATTAGGGACCACAAAACGTGCTTATTCATTAAAAACTCACCACCGATTTTTTTGACCAAAGACAATACCTTCCTTACCTAAAGTTGACGGAAGGTAAAAATTATAGAAACCACTTCTGGAAACAGCTTAATTAATAATCACTCGGTATGGAGGCGATTATTTATATTTATAGATTAATCCAGAACAAATGAATTTCGTGAGGGACAGCTGTCAGAAATAAATTTCATACATAATTTACTCAATGATGGAGCCATGGAAAAATTTATGGTTTAATTTTATGAATGAATTGTATCAAAATCAAAATTTCTCGATATTTATCATAAGATATATAATGAAATAATTTTTAAAAATATTCAAAAGTGAGGTTAAAATCACTTCTGTGGAGGGCAGGTGACGTTATTCTGGAATGGTCTATTTTTCCCTGTCAAGGTTATGTTCTAGTTGTCAAAACAGATGATCTGAGATGGCCTCTCAAAGGCGCACAAAAAGTTCCATTTAATCGACATCGTATCTGTTATAGTTCTCGAAATCCCAATGGTGGCACCTCTAAATGGGACGTACTCTATATATTCAATTCTGAGAGAATAATGTAAAGTAAGGGTTATTTTAATAGTGAGTAGAATACTTCAAATTTTAGCTGCTTAGCCGTTGAAAAATACTCATTTTGTTAAAATAGCAAAAAATGTTTTTCCTTTTAAAATATCCTATAAAATAAAAGTGCTGCCACATGTATTTTTTATGATGCTGAAAATTAGACCTTGTCATCCTCATACGACTTTATTAGGACGGGCTGTGAAAATGTCATGTTTTCATCATGCATGTTTAGAATAAACTAGCAAAAGTTTCCCTCGTTTGCGGTGACATGCAATGTAAATTTGTCAATTTTGAAACCTCTCCCGCCAAACTGCAACTAGTGTAGATATTTTTCATTTTAAAACAGAAGACATAAATGAAAGATTATAGAAAACAGAAAAAGTATATAATTAATATAATAATTAGACGTTAGACAAATTCTTTCATCCTGACAGTTTAATTTATCTTTGTGTGCAAGGGAAAGAAATCAAATGTATTATCAATCTTATAATACTAATTTAAACATCTAATTCCCTTTGTTCCATTTTAGCCAATCAATTTCGTTTTAATCATGCAATTCCGTTATAAAGATATTTTATGTTGACTTGACATAATAATTAAATTTCGCAAAGTGAGCATCTAAAGTGTAATTACCTTACTCTGAAATCTCTGAAGACCGACTATAATAAGTTATAAAGTAATGTGCAGCAACTTTAATTTTCTATAGTTTATAGATTTTGTGTCAGATCTACTTATTTATGTGACATATCATTTAATAAAAATATCAAATTTATTACATTTATACATATTCATTGGGATCACGGTTATACGAACTTATTTAAATTAAAGTTGTCACATTAGTAGACCATTTAAAGATGTAGGTATTTTTATTTTTCCACAATCGTTGCCAAAATTCATTATTATTCAACTTAAAATAGTGAGCAAAATAGTTTGTTGATTCACAAAGTAAATAACTTAGGATTAATAAATTTTGATGGAGTTACAAATTGTACAATAAATAATGTACCATTCTACATGAAGGAACAATAACTTTTTTAGTTAACTTTACATTAAATTCAGTTATAAACATATGTACTGTTGTGTTTTTCATTAATAAAAAATCTGTTGTGGCCAGCACAAGACCTCTCGCCATTTCCATATTAGTATTGTATTGCACTTCGCTTTCGAACCGTCGTTTTATAACAAAATATTACAGAACTTTACCCAAATATTGTTTTTTATTGTATTTAATATGTCTTCTGCACACATATAATTCTAATTATATATATTTTTCATTGTATGAGGAAGTTTCTAAATGTTTGAGATTCTTCCAATTCATTAACCAGATTGGCGGTATTTCTGATGGATATATGCATTTTACCACAATTTTACCTATAATTTCAAATATTTAATTAATAAAACAATAAGAAAGATTAAATATACTTCCCAGAAAAAGCTATCAGAATGTCACTAAAATTGTTGATATTTGACAATGACATGTGTTATTTACAAACTATGTTATAAACACTGGAATTTGTTAACTGGTTTCCTTAGTGCCTTAGCCTCTGCGATTAGTTTACTCTATAAATTATAGTGTCTTTATCTCTAAATGTATGCAAGATATAATAAAAATTTTAAGTTTATTAGATGGAGAATTTTATGTTCTTCAATATTTAATAAAAAAAACTCCCAAAAATTATATTTAGAAGATTTTTTCTAAGAAACTACTACTTCTGGTTGTTCAATTGTTACCAAAACCTTTTCAGCTCTTTCCAGGAATGTCAGATTGAAGAAACTGCAGTTAAATACATACATACATACATACACACACGTACATACATACACACATACACACACACAGACATCATTTTAAAAATGTTATAATCGGATTCTAGGGACCTTAAATCGTGCTTATTCAATAAAATCTGGATAGGTATGCGAATTTTAGCATGAATTCAATACCTATTTTATAAATTAATAAATTTTGGTTTAGGGCATTTTTTCATCTTTTTTCGAATGCTGATGCTAATTTGTTTCTACCACTGTTGGATTTCGAGTTGATGATGTCAAAGTTGTAAATTTTATAAGGAAAGAGGGTTCTTGAAGGAAAAATATTCGGACAAGCACTCTGCAGTGAAATTATTTATTTCAAGCCAACGTTTCGACTACGTTAGTCTTCTTCAGGGCAAGAAAATGTCTAATAACATGAGGTTTTAGTCGCAACCATCCATGAGGAACAAATAAAATAATCACAGAGTTAAACATTGTATTTTATAAAAACATAAATAAGTAACATTTAAAAAGATGATAAGTCAATAATGATAAAACAATAAATAAATAGATAAAATTTTGTCGTTAAGGGATGTAAAATAAATTTTTTGTTAAATATGACATTGACATTGCTCAAAAAATCCGGAATTTGTTACATATATTGTAGCTAAAAGAAGACATTGGCTACAAAAAAATTGGAATTTCAAGGAGGGTGGGTGCTCTAGAATCCAGCCTAAAATTTAATACAGATTTTTTCATTTCTATCAATTTTAAATAAAAAATTGCCGAATGTGTCAAAATGCTTCGTCAATATGTATCTGTCAAACACAAACTATGCATTCAATATGAGCAAAACCTGTCATTCACTTCCCAGATTGTAATAAATAAAATGAGATCAATCTGAAACGACAATTCTTGAAATTTATATAAAACCAAACTTTTAAAGTTAGTAAAGTTTATGAAATAAATGGTTTTACGTTTATGGTCGTAGAAAAAACTAGCAATCATCTCCATTAATGAATGTGTGCCTGATCTCAAACTATTTTCTATCCCGCTAACTAATTCGAACTTTCGAACTTTGGCTTACTTTGGTGTAAAACCTGTCGTTGGCTGTAATTAAAATAATTGGGTTGCCCTGACTTGGCTGGTGATCGTGCGTGGGCGTATTGAGAAGGGTTTGAGTTTGAGGATTGCAGATAAGGGAGCTATTTGCATAGTATGCATTGTTGGCTAAGTTCCTGGCAACCCCAGCTGTTTGAAAGTACCCAGCGCGGCGTGCTTTGAGAGACCTTTCTCATACCAGATCCTTCAACACGTGGAGTATTCTTTTCATAGCTTGCCCACTATAATAACGAAACCAAATTGGATATAGATACTTTGTATTGGAACTATTCAATATTGAATATTGTAGGGGTATTGTTAATATTCAATACCAAACATTTTGGGAAAATTTCTGTATTTTATGTCTAATACGAGTAGTATCGGCCGCCAAATTGGGCACACTTTATATTTGAACTATTTCATATTGCACATTGTAGAGGTGTTGTTATTGTTATTATTGTGGAACATTCTATATATATATACAGTGTGTCCCATTTAGAGGTGCCACCATTGGGATCTCGAGAACTATAAGAGATACGATGTCGGTTAAATGGAACTTTTTGTGCGCCTTTGGGAGGCCATCTCAGATGTGCTTTTATTTTTCTAAAAATTCTCATAGGGCACTAGATAATGACGAAAAACTGAATATTGTTGGTTTTTTCTTTTTCAGATAATTTCTAAACTATTAGTAATTGAGAAAAACGTTTCAAATATAAAAGATAGATATTTTTATTAACTAATCAGTGGCGTACGAAATAAATTTTTATATCCGTAAATTTTCGAGATATAACACAAACTTATATTTTTTTAAATGGAACCCATATCTTATTTTAGTCTCAAAAAATTAATTATTTTTTTCTCTTTTCAATGATGTAAGGGTTATTATATTTTATATTTGTTTTGCTCCTAAAATTTAATTTTTTTCTTTATTTTTGTGAATTTTCTTATTATTTCCCAAAAAAAAAATATTATTTTTATTAATTATATTGTATTTGATCGATATAATTTATTTTATGTCATCATTACTTAATAATTCTAGACTCATAATTACAAATTACACTATGATGTGTCATGGGTGACCTGATACAAAATATTATAAAAATTAATTTGATACGAGTTTTGAGCAAATTTTTCTAACTAAATAAATTATTTAAATACAATGAGTATTTCTAACTAGAAATCTACCAATATTTTCAAAATAATTGTAAATTTAATACAAATTAAGGAAAAAATAATAATTTTGAAGGCAAAACATATATAATACATAATAACCCTTTACAACATTGAAAAGAGAAAAAAATAGTTATTTTTTTGAGACTAAATTCAGATATGGGTTCTATTAAAAAAATATAAGTTTGTATTATATCTCGAAAATTTACAAATATAAAAATTTGTTTCGTACGCCACTGGTTAGTTAATAAAAATATCTGTCTTTTATATTTGAAACGTTTTTCTCAATTACTAGTAGTTTAGAAGTTATTTGAAAAAGAAAAAATCAACAATAATCAGTTTTTCGTCATTATATAGTGCCCTATGAGAATTTTTGGAAAAACAAAAGCACATCTGAGATGGCCTCCCAAACGCGCACAAAAAGTTCCATTTAACCGACATCGTATCTCTTATAGTTCTCGAGATCCCAATGGTGGCACTTCTAAATGGGACACACTGTATATATATATATATATATATATATATATATATATATATATATATATATATATATATATATATATATATATACAGAGTTGCGCGCTTAAGACGATCCACCCTTAATAACTTTGAAACGAAAAAATATATAGTATCTTAATCGTAACTAAAATTGATTACGTATATTGATTGATTAATTAATATTGATTAATCTTAAATTAGGAAAGTATGGACTTTACTACAATATCATCAAGAAGGGATTAAGGATGAATTACTTGGAAAATTTTGAAATTAGAAAAGCCGTCAATACAATTAAAAACATTATCAACGAACATCTAGATTCTACATGTAACTACTTCACCATTTTTAAACATAAATAAATAAATAAATACAATATTTCATGACGGCCGAATTCACCATTATTCCGTTGATTAATGATCAACTGATTAGGGAATCAAGCTGATTCGTAAATCAACGTTTGTTTTAATTCACTAACTTGATTTCTGTACAAAGAAATTATGATCAACAGATTCACAGTTGGTTTTGTTTTGGTTTTTGACTATTACTGTAACTGTCATATAATTTTATTCGTGGTAATTGTACTTTCCTTTAAAAATTATTAATATGTAAGTTTTTAATTGATTTGTAAAATATATTTTATAATTTTTCTATAATAATATTTTATTTTTATTTTTATGTAGGTAGAAATTTACATAGATTCTAATAAAGGAATGTTCTTAAATATAGCGAAAATGAAAGTAATAAAAGTGTATTTAAAAATAATGAAACCTTTGAGGTTTTAAATAAAGGTAAAGAAGCATGAGGCAAAATTACAAATGAGTACAGCAGTCAGAATCCTGACATAGCTATAAATGTGAAAATTAGGATTCAAAGATTTGATCAAAGCTTGATTCATGGAATAGGACGAATTAGTTGATCATCGATTTTGATTAGCAGATTAGCTTGATTTTTAATGGTGGATTGGATTGATTTGGAATCAGCGTTGATCTGTGGTTCAACTTACGATCAAGGAATGGTGAATTCGGCCGTGAATGTAAGCCAGTTGTCTGAAGATGTCCGAAAGGACGAAATGATCGTCACAGAATATTTAATAAAGTGGTCAAATCAAGAGTAAATTGGCTTTTATTAAAACTTATTAGAAATGTTCACCAAATACCGACTACAAATTCTCTCTCAATTATTGAATTAAATTATTTTGCCAAATACGATTAAAGTTTTGTCATTTAACTTGTGTTCATATTGCTTTGGATGTATTACCATTTATTAACCCAGCAAAGAACAATTATAGTGAAATGACAGTAACCCTCCACAAAATGTATATTTGTCGAGAACATTTGCATTTTCAAGGCAATTAAAGCATCAAGAACAAGTTTCCATGACAATCTCCCCATTGTGTTAATTTACCACATGACAAATGAATCTCATCAAGGGAACAAATGAATATCTGTTGCAATTGCGAGTCAATTAGCTTTATAATTCATCTGGTGATCCAAGAGGTTCATGCCACGATAATAAAACAAAATCATGACAGCGCACTGTGGGTTGCTTTGCTGAAGTTAGCGGAACTATTGCGGGCCGGAGTTAGCGAGGTTAATGTTCTGAAAAGAAAATAATAGGGAAGTGAAACACATGGGAAGTTTTTGTTTTTATTGTGATTTATATTGATTGATAAGAATTGGAAGATTAATGGTCGTAAAACAATGATACTAAGGAAACAATTCAGATTTTAAGAATGAATCGGTTTCACATTTTTCAAAAATCTGTTGTGGCCAGCATAAGACCTCTCACTATTTCTATATTATGCTATATAAGTACATATTGTATTTAACATTTTTGGTACACGCACAAAAATTCTAATTACATCTATTATTAATATATTTTTATATTTTTTAATTCATTCTATAAATAAGTTTCCTCGTACTCTTCTAAATGTTCGTCATCGAGATTCTTTAAATTCATTAAAGAGATTGACGGTATTTCTGATGGGTATATGTATCTATAATTTTTTTTTATTTAATATTTAATTAATAAGAAATATTTATGACACTGGCATTTTTCTGTCAATTACAAACATTTTAATTTTTAAACTGGTTTCCACTGGAGTTGGTTGGGCTGTGATATTCATTACAACGGATTATAATATATATATATATATATATATATATATATATATATATATATATATATATAATTTATTTAGGTCCCAAAAAAAGAAACATACAGAAATATGTATAAACAAAGTCAATAATATATATGCATATGAATATAAGCATGTAATTAACAACTAAAATGGAGTCTTAAGGTAAAGTTATAACTGAAGAAAAAACCCCTTAACCTTAACAATAATTTTAAAAACTATATATGTATTTCGAGAACTATGTTCTCATCATCAAGAGAAACTACAAAGTAAAAACAGAGAAGTTAAGATTACCCAGCATGTAAACAATGCCAGAGGTCAAAACAGCTCTAGAGCTGTTTCAAAATTGATTTTCCATGAATTCTTGTTTACTATAAAAAGCATTTTTTGAAAGTTAATCTTTAAAGGTTTTTTTAAAAATTTATTTATCGGTAACATGCGCACAGGTTCCGTAAGATTATTGAACAAAGTACACCCAATATTTGATGGCAGGTTTCTATATATTTCTAGTTTTCTATTTCTGGTATTATAATTGTGAAAATCATTGTTTTATTTAATTCCTTAACATTTTCTTTCATATGAAGCAAGGTGTAATAAATGAAGATACAAGGTAAAGTTAATATATATTCCTCTATCTCTAGATATAATAAAAATGTTAAATGTGGCGGAGAGAGGATTTTATATTCTTTAATCTTTGTAATAACATAAATTTCGAAAAAAATATTAGGTATTTAGAAGATTTTTTGTCCAATTGTTACCAAAACCTTTTCAGCAGTTCTCATTAATGGCAGATTATGGAATATGAAGTGAAATTGATCTTCAGTCTTACAGAATTTGAGAAACCGTCCTTCCAACATCCAGACACACACACATCCTCACACACACAGATGCACACACACACTCACTCACACACACACACTCACTCACACACACACACACACACACACACACACACACACACACAGACATCATTGTAAAAATGTAAAACTGGAATCTAGTGACTTCAAAACGTGCTTGTTCACTAAAATCTGGATATGTCATTTTTAGCACGAATCTAATGCCTCTCTTAGCTAGAGGTTAAAATTATTTTAAATTAATGTTTACACAATATATTTGATCGTAATAAAAATATATAGTTTTAAATTTTTGCAGTTATAATTTAATAATAATACCTTAGAATGTGGTCATTTATTAAAATCTCGATATGCGATTTGTAGCACGATTCCAAGGGCAGCGGGGGGTAAAAATATATCTCACTTATACAAACAGTGATCGATATATCAATCCACATCTGAACGCTATACCTGTACAATAATTAGAATGACAATAGTACAATAGCGAACTCTACATGAATACTTAATACTTTAATTAGAATGATGGTGAGCATTACCACTTAGCACACACCTATAATTACAGCGTACTGCATGTTTTTTCTTATACAGCGTGTCCCATATAACATTACATTCTTGAATATCTCGAAAACAATGCATCGTAACAAAAAGTGTGCCGAATCAAAACCTTCATAGTTTTTGTGGGGGTATCAGATTCTGACAAAATGGCCCCCCGAAAGGGGGTCAACTTAAAAATCTTAAATGGGACCCCCCTATTTTTTATTGCAGATTCGGAAAGAGCGTAAAAAAATATGTTCGTTTTATTCGGAAACTCTTTTTGTACTCCCGACAGGTGGCGCTGCAATCGTAAAAATGTAGAATTAACATATACCTATTACTTAGTAACAGAGCTGGGCAGTAACTAGTTACTTTAGTAACTTAGTTACTAACTAGTTACTTTTACGTAACTTGTAACGTAACTTAGTTACTTTTTAAAATATGGTAACTGTAACTGTAACTTAACTTGCTGCGGAAAAGTAGTTGGTAACTTTACGGTTTTTAGTTACTAGTTACTTGAGTAACTTAAGTTACTTAAAGTTACCCGGAAATTAGAATGTAACTTAAGTTAGTCAAAGTAAAAATTAATCATTATCAACTAATAAGTCTAGGAAATAATGTCTGCATGTTTTATACATTATAATGGTCATGTCATGTTAGAAAGAAAGTAGATTCTTTATATCTTGGTATAAGAAATCAAAATTGAAAAATAAATTAAATTTTTAAAAAATCACAGCAACCGGGCCCTGCGGGCCCCTTGTCAAAGCGGGCCCTAAGCCGTGGCCTCGTGGGCCTAGGCGGTAATAAAGCCTTCTAGGTCCGTTAACATTAACAATAATAATCTTATTCGGTGTTGCCAAGCAATAACGTTAAAATTTAGGTTAACGTAGTTAGTTCAAAAACTCCCTGATATGTATACTACACAATAACTAAGTCAACAGTCTAAGTCTACACTTCACGCCATTAAAAGTAGTTAGAAAGTAACTCAAGGTAACTAAGTTACTTTTAATAAGTAACTAGTAAATAACTTAGTTCTTTCGCCAAAGTAACTGGAACTTAAGTAACTTAGTTACTTTTTTTTGGAAGTAACTGTAACTGTAACTAGTTACATTTTAAAAATAACTTGCCCAGCTCTGCTTAGTAATAGGTATATGATTATTTCAATTAGTATAGATGGAGTTTATTTCTTTAACAGTTTCCAATTTTATCTCCAGAAATGCTGATATATTTGGTCAGCAAGATCTTAAAACTTGAAAAAAATGAGTTTTTATGGGCACAATGAGTGCAGGAAAACCAGATAATGAAACTTTTAACGAAAAACTGGACAATGCACTACTTTTTCTTAAAAGTTCTTATAAGTTTTGACTATCAAATATCATTTGTGTTTATATTTTTGATGTGTACAAATGTAGTGTTATAAAAAGAGACTCTTTACATACTGTAAAGAATGTGTAAAGTATGTACTTTACGCACGGTTTTGGGAAAAGGTATTTTTCGAATCTCGCCTCGTACGACGGCATTTTTAAATGAATGTGTGAAGTGCAGTTCTCAGTACTTAAGTTCTCATAAATATGCATATTCACTTAATTAATTATTCAGAATTTATGTCATTATTTCAGGGATTAATATATTTATCTTTACAGTTCACTACTAATTAATAGATTCACTGATTAACATAATGGGCAATTACTCACTCTGATTTTATGCGCATATATTATTTTTAAATTAATCACTATTGACAACTGTATTCATGTATTACAAAACATATCTCGTTTAACATGCGTCCAATTATTAATCTGCATTTAAATTCCGAATATTCAAATTTTACCATTATTTTATATGTATTGGATTATTCATGTAAATTATAAATATACGAAATTGTGAAACTTGAAAACGTTAAATTCAATATCTCTTTAAAGTTTTAAATTCAATCTTAGCAAAGTTTGCATGGAACTTTTAATATAATAAGCGACTACTCTGCAGTTACATGTATTCTAAATAAAGTTTGTAATTTAATATTTATGAAATGTGTAACGATTACTTCCTATTCCTGGTGTGTGATACTTCTTTGAATATATTAGGGCTGTTGCAAGCATTTTTATATGCCTTCTAAGCATTAAATATTAAAAAATATTATTCTTTAAATAACCACAAATTTGAAAATATCATGATACGTACCCCGGCGAGAAAAGTAATACAAGTCAAAATTTAGAAATTCTAAGTTCATCAGATAAAATTGGTCAAAAATATGCTTCTAATAATCAGGAATAGTGACAAATCAAAAGATTAAATTTTCCGAGAGATGGAGCTAATGTCGTTTCGTTTCGAGCTAATGTAAATAACATCGACCTTTAAACTAATGGACCAAGTGTCTCCTATTCCTTTGTAGTTAGAATATTGTTCCAACATAGAAAGATAGAAATATATATTCTGTCCTTCATCAGTACGGAAGTTCTCAGTTAAAGTATACTGCGCATGCGTTCGTACTCATTGTACATCTTTTTCAGTCATATGTAAACCTCTATACATCGCTCTCTATCACTAAATAATTGTCAAAATTTACATTTGACGTTTCGTAACTGTTTGTGTATTATTTGCATTTTTGGAGAACATTTACAATTATTTCTGTCAATATATACGTGTATGTGTTGTGAGGTGTGTATGTGACAAAATAATGGGGAAACGGTGTATTTCGTGCAGTCAACAGTACGTACGCGGTCCAGCTGTGTCATTTTATATGTAAGTTCTTATTAATTATTACTTGTCCCCTATAATATATTTATGTAATATATTGTATTAAAAATATATAATGAATCGAATTATGCTCAAAATTAAATCTATACTCTTAGCGATTATGCACCAAGTACAACAAGTTAGGGATAAATCAAATTTTTTATTTTGCTGCGTTTTCTTAACTTCCGTAATATTGAAGGATAGAGATACTATGTCTGCACCGTTATGGCGGGACAGACGTTTTGCTTGTACGCTGCGTCTATTAGTTTAAAGGTCGATGGTAAATAACTTTGCATTCGAGAAATGTCTTCTTTAATTTAAGTTTTACGCAAAACTATTTTTTGGACTTGTGCTATTTTTCTCGCCGGGGTGGGAATAGTTATTAGATATTTTACAGTTAATTATTGAAATTTTGTAATATTTTGAAAAAGTTACTTGATTTGAAACAGAATGTGAACCGATTAATATTTTATCAATAATTTGATAAAAAATGACGTATTTTGTTTCAATAAATACACAAAATTGTAGAAATATTACTCCTCAACACTCACGGGGAATTAACAGAAAGAAACTTTTTAAAAACTGACTATGGACAACTCGATTTCATCAGAAATTAATTTAATAGATTCAGAGATACCAACCAAATATAAAAAAATGTAGCGCCAATTATAAATCCAGTGATTTTATTGGGTTATCTTTTTTTAATAATAATTATGCTAGAAATAAATGTGTATAGTTAGAATATAATATTTAACAGAATTCAATTATTATTATTTCAAATTATTTGAGAAAGCAATAGTTTTAAAGAGCTTTGTAATTTATGTCATTAAATGTTACCCTCAAGGTTAAAAGATGCAAGAATTGTTATTTATCTATATTGAACTGAAATAAGTAAATAAATAAATGTATCATCACGGCACATTACCCATTGCTGGATTTGCTAATCTGCTTTGTAGGCAGATATCGGTAATGATGGTGACATTTTACGTTTACCAAGAGTACTCATTTAAAATTCTAAATAATTTTTGGCGTCGGTCGGGATCGAACCCAGTTCTCCAGATTCACTACCAGACACTCAGGCACACAGCCACGAGACTCCATTATAAATATGCAAAACTAAAATTCGATTTCTTATTTTAAATTCCCATGGATTTCTTAGCTTTTCTCACACTGTATGTACATGTATATGAATGAATGATATTTTCATAAATATGTTAACACTGTTAACAGTAATGCCCCGTGATCTCCATCGAGAATTGCTATTATAAACTATTCATATTCTTGAAATTGTTATCTCCATATATTTCATCACTGCAGTTCCTAATCCAATCTTTGTTGCAATAACCATAAAGCTACAGTACGTTCTGCTCTTGAAACTGTGAGAATAATTAATATCCATTTGTTAAAAGTAGTGTTCTCTGTTCAAGTGCAGCACCGAATGAGAGCTGCGATGGAATGCAGTGGAATCCAACAAATGAAATTTACAAATCACTATCATTTGTACCGGCGAACGATGCGATTGCCTGGTGCTTTATTACGAGTTCAACTTCGTTCCCGATAAAATGGAAATACTTACACTGCTTGTAATTGCAAATGAAAAGAGGGTATATGGATTGGTTGGAGTTAGATCGATAGGGTTAAGAAAAGTTAACAGAGCTATTTTTTATTTAATTAACTTCTTTGCATTTATTCCTGCTTTGTGTACGATCGCATATACATAGTATTCATTTTATCTGTTGCCGCCTGAATATGCATCTTACTTTTCATAATACGAAACAATGTCTGTTCTCATGACACCAATACATACATACATACATAAAATCACGCGTTTCCCACTTAGTGGGTTAGCAAAAACCCGAAAATAATAAGAAAAGGGATGAAAGTAAAAGCTCCACTGTATCACTTAACTCTTAAAAAACATTCTTCTTTCGCCTTGCCCAAAATCATCATAACATTCATACAAGAACATATTAATGTGACCGATTTTCGGTAGCGAATAACCGCATCCGGACCACAATAATAGTTACGCAACAATCATCCTTCGCCTTCCTTCCTTCCTTTGACACCAATCATTGCAGTAAAAAAAAATCTGTTGTGGCCAGCACAAAACCTTCCGTCAATTCGATGTATTTTGTACAAATCTGATACCAAAAGTTCCTTGGAAAAGATTCTACATATCCTGTAAAATTGTAACACACTATTTTTTACAAATTCCATATCGCAAGTTCCTTTGAAAAGATTCTATAAATCCAATATAATTATAATACGAAAGTACATTTTGTAAATTGCACTTCACACTTCCTCATTCCTATCCAACGCATCTTCTTTAGACAGTTCTTTCTCTCTCAAATATTCTGCTACACAGTCCTTCCATCTTCTCTTTGGCCTTCCTCGTACTCCCGGCATTGAAACTGCAAGTCACTTGCGAGGGACACTCTGTCACTTATGCTACTTTCTGATCCTATACTTTCCACTTTGGTTTTGCACTTGACAGTGACATCTGTCAATTAGAATTTTTTGAATATATCTGATGTTTCCATAATTTTTGCAAAGCTGACTGATTTTTGAAAGTTAACCTCTCTTAATCTCTCTATAACTCTATATCTATTGAATATGAAGGAAAATATATAATCAAATCGTATAGGGAATAAGATTTTCTTTCATATTAATGATCATAAAATGTCGAAAAATGGAGAAAAATTTGTCACACACACACACACACACACACACATACAGACATCAATGTAAAATTAGTAAAATCGTATTCTAGGGATCTTAAAACGTGCTTATTCATTAAAAACACCACCGAATTTTTTGACCAAAGACAATACCTTCCCTACCTAAAGGTGACGGAAGGTAAAAATGGATTAAATTTATTATTAAAATCAGTTATTAAAATACTAATAATTTACACGATGTAG
Organism: Ophonus ardosiacus; assembly: GCA_943142095.1. Classification (NCBI taxonomy): domain Eukaryota; kingdom Metazoa; phylum Arthropoda; class Insecta; order Coleoptera; family Carabidae; genus Ophonus; species Ophonus ardosiacus. Next base: position 82,159,811 of record OW964823.1, read on the forward strand.
CAATCTATACTTAAACTTTCAGGCGGAAACAGATAAAATGGGCACTCTGTATTTGTATGCTCGTCTCTACTTGGTTTTTTCTAAGGTCTGGTGATTTATTCTGTATTCTGTAATGCTGTAATCTTTAAAGTTAGATTATACGCATTTCCATGTTCCGGTTCATGATGACGAGGAATATCATGTTAACTTATGCTGTAATCATAAAGTTCACCAACTTTAAATAATAAGAAGCGACTATTTTATCACATGCACCCGTAGAAATCATTTTTGTTTCAGACATATTTGACTTATTGAATACTTTGTTCTATGAAGTTTTTCTTTTGCAATATTTTAATAAACTTATCAAAAACATTGCAGAACCATCACTTTCTACTAATATCCTTGTCTGACGTTCTAAAGACTCCAATAAGATAATAAAAAATATATCAATTCCATGTTTAAAATAGCAGTAAGCTTTACGTAAAGTATCACTTCCGGTTGATCGGTTGTAAATAAAATCTAATTTGTTGTCCAATAAATAGAAAAGTCTGTAATACGAAATTTTGGATTATGTTTTGTTTTACCTCAAAAAACTGTTAGAGCTCCAAATTAAGTACCACATCCTATTTATCATAAATGGTTAAAATCTGATATGTTGTTTCAAATTATATGAGTTTTAAATACCAAATTTGAGAAGTTTTTAATAGACTTTAAGGAAAAATCGTCACACACACATTCTTATAAAAATCAGCATCAACTTCTAGGTGCTCTGAAACGCAATCTTTGTAAATTCTTCGTCGTACATGATCCATTTCGTAAATGTGTAGTTATAAATTAATATTAATTTATAGTGCTGCAAAAATAGAAAAAAATCTTCCTGTACATCTAATATTTATGTATGATGGAAAATATATTATTTTTACAAACCTAAATTTCTTTAGAATTAAATATTTTACCATTATATTCCCCTTAACACGGTTTCATTATTAATTTTAATACAATTTCTTCCTAACAGTGACTGACAGTGACATTTGTTTAAATATGTCAAAATTGTTATTAAAATTATGTTTTTGTTTGACGCATAGGCAAGACGATATATGAAAATAAATTATATTATAAATTCATATTTAAAGTTATTTTGAGTTATTTACTAAATGTTATTATCGTAGAATTGAAGATTATACAATTATATACAAATTTAATTAGTAAAAGTTACTAAATAATTATATTCAAGGAATATTTTACAAGAAAAACTGTTAAAAGCTTGTATAAATGATACTTCCGGTTATCCGATATACACTAAAAACTAATGAGCTCTTCCCACATTAGTATAGAATGAGTATACAAAATTTCAAATTTTTCTGATTGATAGTATTTGAGTAATCGTGTCCACAAGATCCACACACACAGACACACACACACACACACACACACACACACACACACACACACACACACACACACACACAGACACACACACATACATACCTACAGACATCATTGTAAAAATGTTAAAATCGGATTCTGGGGACATCAAAACGTGCTTATTCAGCAAAATCTCTATATCCGATTTTTAGCACGATCCCTATACCTCCCTTACCTAGGGTAGCGGGAGGTAATAAAAAAAGTTACCAATAGTGAGCAAGCTTATTGAGACACCTGTATGTTGTCTAGCAACGTCTATTTACTTTTCACGCACTAGTGTTTGAAAAGTACTTTTCAGCACTTTAAACATTTTTCCATAAATGGTTTTCTTGGAGTAGTAAAATAATCTGTTCTAATAATAGATTATTTTACACTTTTTTTAGTTCTTTATATACAACTTTCCTTACGTATGGTAATGGAAAGTACAGAAATACAACAGCTCACCATTATTCCTTTGAATTTTTAATGTGTAACAATAGGATTTGGATAATATTCGTTAAATATATAAATTAAAAATTGGAATATTAATTACAATTACAGATAAGATACGTGAAATTAATTTGTAACTGGTCCTCACATCTGGCATCTGATTTAGTTGATTTACATTAAATATTTAGGTTAAAAACTTCATCAAGACAAGAATTCCTGTATCAAATTCTGATAATTACCTAATACCTGGATGATCTTCCAAAATAAATTAATGTTTTGATGTTAATTGGAAATGATGTAAGTCTATAAAGACTTCAACAACAGCCTACATAATATATAATTTAGCCAACCACAAAGCAAAATGAAGTCCGCAGATTTGGTATAAATTTAGTGGGTAAAAATATTTTGTTTGCTCGGCACGTTTCATACGAATGTCAACTACAATCAGCCATGGGCAAAATTGAAAAATATAATTTTCTAGCAGACGGATAAAACCGCACCGACTATAAATTCCCTACGCTCTACCATATATTCAAAATTATGCATTTCCATATATGAAATATTAAACGACTCCATGAAGGATATTTGATTTATTATGGTAATATCAAACTTTTCCCAAAAATCTCATTTTGCTTTTGTGTATTTTATTTGTCTTGTATGAGGAAATGTTACATATTACGAAGAACTCTGCTCATAACAATGACATTAGTAATTCTTTGTCAAGGTTTGAACATTTCAAAATTAAATAACATTCTGTTGCTAATGTAGATTTTTTATATGTATGCTTTATTTACTATTGCTTTATTTACTATTTTCTTTTTAAAATGTCACTATTATTAATTTGAAGTGATTAGTTTTTTGACAGTGACATATACTGTCAGTTATATTCATTTGAAATATGAACTGTGTAACAAAGGAATTGTGTTTATCTTAGGCTTCGCGACTAATAAAAAAAATTATTTTTAAATTTATCTGTAAAATATATAGAAAAAGTATTAATGTATTCCTGTAGAAAATTCAAAAATCTTTAATTTTCATAAGACATAAAATGCGAAAAAATGGCATTTAATGGTAATAGCTTCTTTGTATATTAGAATAGGATAGAAATACAAGGTTTCAGAATTTTCTGAATGATAGTATTTGAGTTAGAGCGAAGACAAAATTCTTACACATACACACACATACAGACATCATGGTGAAAATGTAAAAATTGGATTCTAGGGACCTTAAAACGTGGCCATTTATTAAAATCTCGATATGTGATTTTTAGCACGATCCCTATACCTCCCTTACCAAGGGTAGCGGGAGGTAAAAAAAAAAACGAAGCTGTGAACATACACACCGATTTTTCACACTTGACCGTTACGTCATAGTTTGATGTTCGTATATTAGATATACGTATCGAAGACAGAATGTAGGAAACCATAAGTAAAGGCGGATTTATGCAGCCATTTTCATTTACATTTAATTTAATTTAATTTTCATTTAAAAGATAAATGTATGTAAACCAATGTAGCCATGCATACACCATTTTCATTTAAGTTTTCATTTATCTCTCATTCTCATTTATTTTTAAAGATGGCCAACTTTTATCTAATAAATGAAAATTATAAATGGCGCATGCGTGTACGGCATGACAGCGACGAGAATTTGTGTTGATCAGCTGGTTGTCATTATGTATCTCCGTTATCGTTTCTTTTTACGGTTTTTTTATTGCAATTAACACGTTTAAAACTAAACTCATAACTTCTTCTCTGTCACTATTGTTGAACATTTATATTAATAAATTTTATTCCAATGAAAGTGGGGTTATGACATTCATCATCTGTCAGCGTATTTTTATATGTGCGCATGCGTTCATTTTCGTTTATTTTTGTCGTATATTTTTGTATGAATAGGTATATTTAAAAATTATAAATGAGAATAAATTGAAAATTAAATTAAAAAGTAAATGTAAATGAAAATGGCTGCATAAATCCGCCTTAAGACAGAGATGAACATACGATACGGATATCTAATATACGAATATCAAACTATGACGTAATGTTCAAGTTTGAAAAATCAGTGTGTAATCTAAGAACTACTAACTAAAGTATTTAAAATGAAAAATAATTAATCTACTGCTACAACTAATAAAACAGGAAACAAGGATATGTACTACAGGTAAAATAATAATAAACACTGAAAGAAAAGTTAAAATATATGAAAATTAAAGAAAAACTACTGAAAGTAATGATACGCTTACGCTTATGGAAGGTAACGAAAAGTGCTCCCTGGTCGAAAGTTTAAGTTTGGTACACAGCGCCATCTTTACGTAGTGAAATATCCCAATAGTTTTTGAGGTATCGTCCTTCCAACATCCAGACACACACACACATACACACAAACACACACACACACACACACACACACACAAACACATACACGAGACATCATCGTAAAAACGATTTAATCGGATTGTAGGGACCTTAAATTGTGCGTGTACAGTAAAATCTGGATATGCGATTGTTAGCATGAATCCAATACCGAGAGGTAAACAGTTATGTGGCCAATATAGAAAATCAAGATAGAAAATAGAAATAAATGTTTTTAGTACTAATAAATCTTAGGGAAAATATTTGTAAATTCAGTTTCGAATATCCAGTTGACTAATTTTAGAATTTAGTTGGGTTGGTGGGTATTTAATTTGGCTTTTATGTGTGAGTGAATGTCAAACATTACTTCTTTGATCGTTTTTTTTTTATTCGTTTGTAAACCTAATGGGACTGACATCGTCAGAGCCGCGACGAGCGACGTCCTAACAAAAAACAAATAAACAAGAACCCGTTTTATCACTCCAGAGATAAAATACGAAAAAAACTTTAATTTGATTTGAAAGTTCCTGGAATAGTTGCCAAACTCTGATAATCGATTTTATTCAATCAAGGTAAATTCAACAGCTTTTTAAGAGGCGCCAAATGCAAAAAGTGCCAAGGCAAAATTCATCACACTATTTAAAGAGATAAAAAATAGCTAACTTTTAAACTAAAGAGCTAAAAATTTATGTACTCTGTAAAAGTATTTTTTAAAACTAACTGTATTTGTATTTTTCATCGTCCTACCTTCTTCACTTTCGAGTAAAAACAGTAACAAAAAGGTTCATATTAGAAAAAATCAGATGTGGCCAGCACATTACCTTTCGTCAATTCTATATTTTTCGGATAAATCCCTTACTGATAGTTCCTTGGAAAAGATTCTATATATCCAGTAAAATTGTAACACAACATAATTATTTTCTACCCGTGAGGTGACAATCAAATGTTCTTTCATATTTATATTCACATAAAATGATATTGAACAGCATTTTTTCAAGAAAAACTGTTAAGAACTTCAAATAAGGAAACTTATGGTTGACCAATTATAACCAAAATCTAATCAGCTCTTCATATGAATGTCTAGAAGAGGAATACGAAAGAATTATAATTTTTAGAATTGTAGAGTCACACACACAAACACACATACAGACATCATCGTAAAGCTAGTAGAATCGTATTCTAGGGACCCTAAAATGTGCTTATTCATTAAAAACTCACCACCAAGATAATACCTTCCTTACCTAAAGGTGACGGAAGGTAAAAAAAAACACTCGGTCTTATAAATAGAAAATGCTATAACAAAAGCGTGTAATACTTATTTACATAACTGAGTTACGTAATAGTATATTACATCCGAGGTGGGAGATGTGCCGAGTGCTTATGTATATTACCGAGAGGCGAAGCCTCGAGGTGAGATAATACGCGAGGCTGTTATGAATCTCCCACCGAGGTTATGTATACTATTTTATTCACAACCATCCTCATTTTAAAACAATAATTTTCAAAATAAATCAATGAATTATAACCTTTAATTTTATTAATATTTTGACAGCTGTGTTAAAATAAACATTTCCAACCCAAGAGATGAAAGTGAAATCTGTTATTTCCAACCCAAGAGATTATCATTGAAGTTAGGAATGACGTATTTTCCAACCTCCAAAAGGCTAGGAATCTGTATATTACTATAATGATTGTGAATAAAGAATATTACACAATTGATGACTGATAAAAAAAGAAAAAATATATTAATAATGATTTCTTTAATCAATTTATAAATTATTGACTTACATCCAACTCCTCTACATCAGAAGGAAGATCTATATCGGTTTCGGAAGACATTCAGAACTTATTTTCAATGATGATACGATGCACTGTCAAAAACACTAAATTAAAAAATTAAATTAATTTATTTTCACGGCAACGCTTTGGTAAATTGATTTTGGAATATGTATCGAGCTGTCATAGAAATACCTAGAATTTTGATTATTTTAAAATTATTTTAGTGAGTCACATAATTTGCAAAACTCGCTTCGCACGTTTTGGTAATTATTTTGTTCATCAAACAACAAAACTCATTTCTTATCATTTTTTTAAAAACGGAATTAGACAAAAATATATTTCTTCAATTTTGTCGTTTTAAACTGTCATTATTAACTCCATAGCAACAACTATAAGTAACACTTTTTTCACATGTGAATTTTTTTTAAATAACTCTCACAAAATTTGAACTCACTCTGCAACAAATAATGCATTTAAAATAACATCAGGTCGAAAATAACACTCACCACATTATTTACCAGACATTATCAGCCCTTTTCATTATTTTTTACGACATAAATGACAGACAATAAAGCATTTAAATACATGACTTGAAGTCTATTAGCGATGATTGTCATGCTCAGCCTACTAACTGATTTTTTATTTTGTCAAAATTAAATATTATAGTGGTTTTTAATAGTATTTCGTCAAAATTAAATAAAATATTGTAAAAACCACGTGAGCTAAGAATGTTTATTTACTCGAAGAAATTAACTTTCTTCTCATGAATAAACATTACCTTAGCTCACTTGGTGTGTAAATATCTATTAAATAAGTTACAGATAATTAATAATAAAAAATTATAGAAATTCTTATTGAAGAAAAAGGTTTATATTTTGATGATTCTACGGATCCAGGTTTCTTCTTACTAACTAAACCTTTAACATTTATCTTTAATAGTTTATAATTTATTTGTTTCTTATTAGATAGAACTCAACCACATATTTGCACTCAAGTACTGAAAATAGCCTGTAAAAATATTCTTTTTTGAACTGAGTGCAACGAAAATAAAAGATAACTAAATAAAAATGATTTGAGCGGGCGAACGAATGATTTTAGCGGGTAGGGGAGTATTCAGCGGATTGCGGAAATCTGTTGTCACGCGCTGGTGAAATCTCTCTCAGTTATTGCTGTGCCCTCACGCCGCGTTACGATTGCGAAGCATTGCGTGAATTTCCGCTTGTATCAATAACAGCCCGTAGATCGTGACACTGCACGTGACCTGAAAGCGAGGCCCGCATCAGAAGCTTTACATTTCATTTACTGAAAACACTGGGGACCGGAAGCATCAGCTTTATTACCCAAGAATTTTTAATACCTACTTAAGAAAATCGGTTTATTTTGCCATGGAACTTTTAATGTATTGGCAAAATAAATATAGAGGTGAACGTTTTTAAAAAAATAACGAGAATTTTCATTTTATTCATCAATATTAATATTGACTCATTCCTCATTATATACAGGGTGTTTATATACTTTATTTACAGCCCGATTCACAAAAAAGTTTAAGCTAATCCTCATTTTTGGATTAGTGAATTCTATTCTATTCCGGTATTTAAAATTTAATTTTCGTGATATTATCAATAAAGGTAGATACTAGGAATAGATTAGACTATATTTTAAGATATAAACTGTCAAAATTAGAGTAGAATTCGCTACTCCAAAAGTGAGGATTAGCTTAAACTTTTTTGTGAATCGGATTGATGGGTATAGTAAAAAGCTTAATCAATATAAGTCTGATTTTCAACTGTTTCCATGAAAGAGACCATTTTGTATTAGAATCGAAGAAAAAGTGATAGACTATAAAAAATATATATTTTTCTCAATTTCTGATTACGAAGTTACCCAAAAATGGGCAGTTTTGAGCAAAACTTTAAATCTAAATATCTCGCGAACGAAACGAGATATCGACCTGCGGTTTCAAAATTTGGAATCAGCGTATTGAGAAGTATACAGATACACAAAAATTAGATTTTTAAAAATTTTGAAGTTTTTATCGAAATGTGGGGTATATTGACTTTTGGGGCAATCATTCAAAAATGGGTAGAGATATAAACTTGGTAGTAATATTATTTGATTGTAAAGAGAATGTTACGTAAGCGTACGCATTTGTAGAGTATTTGAACTGCGTGAATTTTTAGAAATAAAAGTATTTTTTTTCACTTTAAATTGGTAAATCCTATATTTAGAATTTCAATCCTACGATTAACCCATTTTCGGGCTTTTACAATAACATAAACAAAACTGAATTATGGAGTTATACTGATATTGTTATTCATATTAACAACAAAACAATTTTGAAAACCAACAACCCTTGTTGACGATAAAAGCTAAAATAAATTGGAGAATTTTTGTTCAACTCAAATTGAATTAATACCATTGTTTAGTTCTATACAAAATTATTAATACAGGATTAAATTTTGAATAAAATTCAATACCGCTTCAGTAAAAATGTAAGCGAGTCGAAATTTTTGTTTAATTTCGTATGTATGAAATGTATCTCTGTAAAAATTATTCCTTTGTCTGTATTTCATGTGTAAATTTCACCTATACATCTACTCAGTGAGTTTTACATTTCATTCAAAACGATGTTAATCTCTCAAATCCAATTAAGCAATTACTTTTTTTTTCAATCAGATATATATTCAATCTCGTGATGCTTTAATTGATTTCCATTTATTTCTTTTGATTGTTGATATCAATATGATTTTTATGGACGCAAAAATAACGCGGAGCGGATTAGCGCACATCTCGTAGAACGCTGTGACGTCACCCGAATCATGTTCCTCGCGTTCGATTCCCGCCGACCACTGATCTCATCTTCATACATATCTGGATACCGGACACAATGTTAAACCTTTGTGACTAATTGAATGCCGCCATGTTGGTCCATTTTGGCAAAATTTTAATTGGAGATTGAAACCTTCCGTAGCTACTTTAAAGTTAAAAGTTACGTCATTTTATAGGAAATTTTCCGATAAATTTGATGGGGCTATTCGTAATGTACTATCTCATTGTAAATACTCGAAAATTTACATTTATCGAAATGGCACAAAAGTGACCCCTGTGGTGCACTCTCCACACCAGCTATGAGTGCCCGTGAAGTGACGTCTGGTAAGCGCCAACACGGTAAAATATATCGTCATCATTACCGATGTCTACATATGTTGTAGATACTGGCACACCCAGAAATGGGTAATATGCCGTGATGATATATATGGGCCATTCAGCGAATCAAGCGGTTTACGTCATAAATACAATATCACTAGAAACAATGACGTCATATGTTAAAAAGTTTACATGAGCATGTAAAACGGATTAAAATCTGTGGGTTGCCTTCATAAACCCAAATTTTCCTTAAAAACACGTCTTATAATATTTTTTCAGCGAAATCCAATTTTATTTAAAATATTCTGAACGATACTGCTTACGCCGTTATAAATACTTCATTCTTGTAGTATATGCAACAAACTATCTAGTATTATGTGAGATCCTTAAAAAAAATACAGAATACTGCACACCATACAATTTCTCACTGTTTCTATACATTACGTATAGCGTTTGACGCTCGCTGTACATATAGATTTAATTTTCAAATTATTATTAACAAATATAACCAAATATTACCTCAATATTAGATTTCAGTGAAAGTAAAAACCCACCAATCTATTTTTCATTTTCAAAATAAGTCAATAAATTAACTACAAGCTCTTGAATTTGACATGACAGAGCATTTGACATTTTGACAATGAACAACGAAACCAAAACAAAATGAAATCACAATACACGTTGAAAAGTATAATATAGACATATAATATTTAGTAAAATTCATGTTCAGAATTACCAATATTAAAAAAATATAATCAAACGTCATTTTGCAAAAATTTACAAAATTTTACTTAATAATAATATATCCAAATATAATTATTTCTATTAAAGGTGTCAAATACATGATAATAATAAAAAAAAAACCAATAAAATACCGTTAATAAAATATATTTAAAAAACAAAGAAAATTTCAAAAATCCCTAAACGATGACGTAAACCGCTTGATTCGCTGGATGGCCTATATATATATATATATATATATATATATATATATATATATATATAATATATATATATATATATATATATATATATATATATATATATTTACATTTATCGGAAAAATCACTTATATTAAATGTTTTCACAATTTTTAACTTTAACTGCTCATATCTTTGTAGTTATTGAAAGATAATGTTCTGATTTTTTCAGTTAATTATTTATTTATGTTTTGAAAATGTGTTAATGTAATAAAAATATAATATTTGTTTCTAAAACGATAAGAAAAGTAATAAAAACGAATATTCGAACACGTTTGTTTTGGATTTTGCAGCACAAAAAACATTAAGCTAGAAACATTTCGTCCTTACGAGATAGACCCTAATATACAGCGACAAAGTTATAATAAATGAACTAAAGAAGTTTTTTGAGTGATTTATCTTAAAAAATAAATATAGCTACATGTATTTATAACACTCGGATGGTACATCTTAAATAAATATAAGAATGGCTGAAATCCAACCAACAGAAAGGCAGCGCTAAAAATACTGCGGCTTGGTGAGTCTGGTAGGAAAGAGTAAACCGTCACAGTTATATACAAGTCCTAAATACTAACAAAACAAAATATACTCTCATGTCGATAATCGAATACATGTTCAATAATAATGTAAACAGAATACGAGATAAATAATTTTATGTACTTTATGTTTTACGCTTTTCGATTGACAAACAGTTGAACATATTTCCAATCAACAAATAATTAAAAATTTGTATCACACATGTAAATATACATTACATGATCAACGATGTAACAATGTTAACATTTCATAGATACTATATTTTCACTACACTTTACAAAATTTACATTGGATTTGTTTGTTTGCTATTCAAAATTCAATTATATATTTTTGTGGTTACATGTCAAAAGCATGATTCCAATTTAAATTTTGTTTTTGATACTTTTCGTAGTGGACGTTTGAAAGGCGTCTCAACTTCAGACATGATTAACAAAGTCCAAGATATCATTTTAGAGGACAGGCGATTGAAGACGTCAGGGGCACCAGAGATGATAGCGATATCAAAAGAGCATATTTGTAACACTTAAAAAAAAAGAGTTACATATTAGCAAGTTATCCGCGAAATGGATGCATGGTTCCTGTCTGCTGAGAATAAACGATTTCGATGTTAAGCTTTTTAAGCTAGTTTGGATAAATTTAACCATAATCCAATAGATTTTTAAATCGCTTTATAACCACGAAACGTGGGTTTATTATTATAAGGGCCAGTTGTACAATACACAGTTAGTATCTACGGTTACGTAACATACAGTTAACCTAACCTCTGGTTAAAAAACACAATTAGTTGTACCATATCTATTTTTCTAGCAGTCTGTCAATTAACACTGGATCAGTTTTTCCAAATTATACTATATAAAACAAAACATAAATTTGATTTTATTGCATTTTTGACATACGTCAGTTTTCATAAAAATTAAAATTACAAAATGTCAAAAACTAAGCGTAATAGAACACTTAATTTTACGCAAGATGATGAAGTATTCTTGGTTATTGGATAAAAGAAATAAGCAGGAATGCAGTCAATGTATAAAATTTTATTTAATCAAAAGCCGATGTTTCGTTTCCTGCTGAATATTTTAAAATAATTTTTTAACGAGTGTAACAAATTATTTAAAAATATTAATCTGTCGCCCTGAAGAAGCTTCCACAGGAAGCGAAACGTCGGTTTTTGACTAAATAAAATTTTATACATTGACTGTATTCCTGCTTATTTCTTTTATCCTATAACCAAGAATACTTCAGGCTTTTTATATAATAATTTATTTACCTTGTGTTGTGATCGCATCAGTTCCTACTTCTTAAAAATATATTTTCTAATAATTTATCTTCAGAATCAGATTCAACTACCAAATGTCGCCGAAACGCCAATACAAATAGTTAAACAAACGTCAAATGTCATGCGTTAACACTTTGTTAAATCGTTAACCCCTCATTTCATCAAAAGTTAAAAATATTCTGGTTAAGAGTCATGGTTACGCTTAACCCGTTATCGTACAATACATTTTTTGACTAACCGTCTGTTAATTACAAACCCTTGCCTTAACCCTTAATTGTACAACTGGCCCTAAGTCTGGTACGAAGGAGTTGTCTAAGCAATGATTCTCCTCCTTCGAGGAAGGTAAAAGTTGTTCATCAGCCGGTATGATCATGACATTCTCTTTTAAGATTTCTAAGACGTATTGTTTACTAATTATTTTTAAAGATGATAAACTATAACATTACCGTCAAAATACTTTGCGGATATTTTAGATTTCTTAGTTGAAAATATTCGAGAAAAAAAATCACAACAATGATGATGATTAGTGATGATTTACGACAAAAGTTGGACGAATTAAGATTCTCCGGGGACTTAACATCTTACGAATATCATCTCTTCCCTATTTTAAAGAAATTGTATCCTGGAAATAAATTTACGTCAGGTAATGATTGATGGCGTATGTAAACGCATTTTTAGAGCCTGTGCAAAAACTGCTTTTAAGGTGGTTGCTACGAGTATGATAGTCCCACACAAAAGGCTCCCTAAATAAAAGAATTTATGAAAATAAATAAATAAATATATCATCACGGCATATTACCTATTACTGGATGTGCCAGTATCTACAACACATGTGGACATGGTAATGATGATATATTTTACCGTGTGGGCGCTTACCAGGAGCCACCTCACGGGCACTCTTATCTGGAGTGGAGAGTGCACCACAGGGATCACTTTTGTGCAATTAAAAGTTTGCACTGGCCGGGATCGAACCCCAGTCACGGCATATATATTTCTGAGTGTGTCACAATCTGCTATATCGCAGAATCGGTAATGATGATGACATATTTGTACCTCACGGGCACTCATTGCTGGCGTGGAGAGTGCACCACAAGGGTCACTTTTGTGCCATTTAAAATTCGAAAATATTTGGCGTCAGTCGGGATCGAACCCGGTTCCCCAGGTTCGCGACCAGACACTCAGGCACGCGGCCACGGGACCCCATCTATGCTATGCATTTGCCCCCTCCAGAATTTAAAAAATCTGATGTGACCAACACAAAACCTGCTATTTAATTTTTACTAATTTAAATACATACTTCCGTATTTACTAATGCTGTAAAACTGTTTCATTGCATATAATTATTGCTTTATTTACTATTTTCTTTTTAAATGTCACTATTATTAATTTGAAGTGATTAGTTTTTTGACAGTGATATTCACCTGTAGTTACATTAATTTAAAATATGAACTGTGTAACAAAGGAATTGTGTTAGGCGTCGGGATTTGTAAAAAAAAAATATTTTTAAATTTATCTGTAAAATATATAGAAAAAGTATTAATGTATTCCTGTAGAAAATTCAATGCATTTAATAGTATTTTTTTAAGACAAATCATTATGAGCTTCAGGTAAAGTGCCATTTCCGGTTAGAGTGTTAACAAAATCCATACACATACCCACATACACACATACATACAGATATCATCGTGAAAATGTTAAAATTGGATTCTAGGGACCTTAAAACGTGGTCATTTATTAAAATCTCGATATGTGATTTTTAGCACGATCCCTGTACTTTCCTTACCAAGGGTAGCGGGAGGTAAAAGGCGTAGCCGCGTCTTCGGGTTTTGAGTTTGACACGTTTACTTTTAATCAATGTAAATGTGAATGAATGGAAATAAATATAAATAAATGAATTGTTTTTGTCCACCGGGCAATGTAGCAGTTCAGCCACTTGCACCGTTTACAGTTTATTTTTAATAGTTTGCTAAATTACCAATATATTAACGAATCGAAATGTCAAATAAGTTATTAAAATTTTGATATGAACTTTTTTCATCAACCAGCAGTTAAGAATAATTTAACTATAGGTGGTGAAATTGAGCATAAATGATATGGCACATAAAATAATTTAGTATCCATAACAATGACATAAGTTAGTAGAGCTACTGAAATTGTCTAAGGTAATCCAGTTTGAATCTAATTGAGGTATATACCTCCAGTGAATGAAATCTCATCCTAGCAAATACAATAAATTTACAACTTTTCCTCTGGGTTATCATATATGCAGAGCTACTACAGTGAGCTTCTGCTTCATAACATAAATTTTCATTGTAACATGTAGCAATTTTAATCGAGCAAGTAATTTTCGGGATATTAAACTTCGTATATGCGTGTAAAATTTAACGATATTCTCAAGAACCGTACCGCGAACACTCACTAAATCTGACGCTTACTTCGCAGATAAGCGCCAGAGAAATATCTTTATGAAATACGGTGTTGCACGGCTCACCCACTATGGCAACAAATGTAGCTTATCATGGCATAGTCATCTTCCCGATAGCGGTTGATGTACGCAACGCAACGCCCTATCTGTTGTAATAATTTTATTCAATTCAACATTTTCGAATTGCTATCTGCATAAAATTTTATGAAAATGGCAAGTTAGGGGAGTTCTATAGGCTTTGGAACTCTTTAATAAAATGTAATTCGTTTTTCAGACGCAAATATAAAAATATGGCGTCGTTATGAATCGACTTTTTTGAATACCAAAAGGTTCATTTGAATTTTTTTAGAGTTTATTAAAAAATATGCACCAGATGATAAATGAATAAATGAAGAATCGTGGATTTTAATTTCGTACTTCGGCCACATTCAAATTTAAGAGGTTCGGGAAATCTAGTGACCTAAAAAATTGTTTGTTTCGCATTTGTTTAAATATGATATATTACTTTTTGGTTAGAAACAGCTACAGTCAGTTATTTTAATGGAGGGTTATACTTTTGTTGACACAGAAGTTGAGATGGAAGATCATAATATAATCAAACCATCTCCATTTATAAATTTCTGTCAGTTGTGTTTTGTTATTTGAGTTCTACATAATTCAATATATTCGAATTTCACATTTGTCATGTGAACAATGTTGCTAGGCAACCTCTACATAAACATTTACAACCCAATGGTGCTCAATTAACAAATTACATCTTAATCTAAATAAATATACAGTAATGTCTTTTACTAGGAAACTATTGCCAATTATTTATAATTATACGATCGAAAATGTCACCTTGTCGCGATCTACTACTGTACGAGATCTTGGAGTCAAATATGACACCAAATTTACATTTACACATCATATACAAGATATATATATATATATATATATATATATATATATATATATATATATATATATATATATATATAACAGTGCCATGAGAATGCTAGGCTTCATAATAAGAAATACTCGAACTTTCCTAAATTTATCAGCAATTACGAACCTATACTTTTCTTTCGTCCGCTCTAAGCTGGAGTACTGTCACATCATTTGGAACCCTATTTACGAAGTTCATCAAGATCTGATTGAATCTCAAATACCTTTATTACAAGGCACATAATAACTACCCTCATTATTCTGTAAATTATAAACAGTTGTTACATATGTTTAATTTCAAGAATCTCTTTGAACGCCGTGAAAATGCCCTAATAATACATCTATTTAAAGTTGTAAACAGCTGCGTTGACGATCCTTGTACTCTTTCCTCTCTCCAATTTCATATTCCCTCTTTTCGTACCAGAAGTAGCTTTACATTTTATTTACCGGGTGCTAGAACTAATTATTTAATGCTGTCGCCTATATATCGTATGTGCAATCTTTATAATTGTAAATTTTCGAGGATTGATATATTTCATTTGGAATTTAAAAATTTCATTAATATGTTATGTAATATGTCATAAGCATTTTGTTTATTTTTATGTATTGTTGAGTGTATTATGTATTTTTTTACAACCCTTTATCTGGGCTTAGCCTGTTGGGTTGATCACTAAATAAATAAATAAATAAGTGAAATCTGTTATTTTCAACCCAAGGGAAGTTATAAATGAAGTTATAAATGAAGTTATAAATGAAGTTATAAATGAAGTTATAAATGACGTATTTCCCAACCTCCAAAAGGTTAAGAATCGGTATATTACTATAATGATTGTGAATAAAAAATGTTACATTTCTGTGGAATTAGTCACTAAATAAAGCTGGAAATGGTGTCCTAGTAAATCGTCATAGTGCATTAATGCCCGTATTCATAAACATTCGTAAAAAAATTAAACGGTTCGGTATAATATCCAATAAAAACAGTCGACATTGAAAGAAAAATCTTTGTCAAGAATTTTAAAGAGCCGTTTTGAAACTTCACGAGTGTTTATGAATACGGGCATAAGCCTTATGTACTAATCATTATGCATTAAACATTAAAACATTCGGTGAAAATGAGGCTTAGTGCAATACTGATTAAAATTATTAATTCATTTTCTACTTTATTTCATGACAACTGAAACTGAATAATTAATCGGCCATATTATTTAAATTAATTCTCTATCTAGTAATATTAAATTAAATTTTCAATCATTTGTAACACATTAATCATATCTCCTGTAATTTTATTCACACATCAATTATTTTATTGATACAAAAATTTAAAGTTTCAACAAAATTTCATTACGGGTGTTCTCTCTTTAATTTGATCTTCTCTAAATATTTAAAACTTAATTTTGTACTTCTTTGTTGCCAGTTTAAATTGGTATAAATATCCTGTTTATAAATTAGATAGGAAAATAAAGCTTCTCCTTTCTAGAGGAATTTATCGCATTACCGGTTCGATATCTATTGGGACCGGCAGCAACAGAGATATAAAATTACCCGGAACGCGAACCGATAATAGTCGACAACATGTTCATGGTCGTATTTTCGAACAACCAATATACAATTGTCGTAGCGTGAAATTTTCACCAATAAACAGAGTTATATCCTTTATTAAAACATAGCTGACAAAAGTTTTATTGCGAATAATAATCAAACCGGTTCAGTTATTGCATTGTAAATGTTTAGAATCATGTTTTTTAACCAATAATTTTGAATTATACAACTTTCTACTGAAACACATATTTACAACAGGATATTTCAGAAATATTTTATTTTTATTACTTTTTGTAGCTATGGTGACCGTTATAATTTTTGGTGTTGCATTTCCAAAGACTCTTAGGGCCAGTTGTACAACACACAGTTAGTATCTACGGTTACGTAACATACAGTTAACCTAACCACTGGTTAAAAAACACAATTAGTTGTACCATTTCTATTTTTCTAAAGGTTACCTAGCAGTCTGTCAAGTAACATTGGATCAGTTTTTCTAAATTATACTATATAAAACAAAACATAAATTTTATCGAAATTTTGACATATACGTCAGTTTTTATAAAAATTTAAATTACAGAATATCAAAAACTAAGCGTAATAGAACACCTAATTTTACGCAAGATGATTGTTTAAAATTAGTGGATTTTGTCGCCCAGTATATAGATATAATAGAGAATAAAAAAACTAATGCGATCACAACACAAGATAAGGTAAATAAATTATTATATAAAGTGCATGAGGTATTCTTGGTTATTGGATAAAAGAAATAAGCAGGAATGCAGTCAATGTATAAAATTTTATTTAATCAAAAGCCGATGTTTCGCTTCCTGCTGGATATTTTAAAATATTTTTTTAACGAGTGTAACAAATTATTTAAAAATATCAGTATTTCGCCCTGAAGGAGCTTCCATAGGAAGCGAAACGTCGGTTTTTGATTAAATAAAATTTTATACATTGACTGCATTCCTACTTATTTCTTTTATCCAATAACCAATAATACTTCAGGAACTTTATATAATAATTTATTTACCTTATCTTGTGTTGTGATCGCATCAGTTCCTACTTCTTAAAAACATATTTTCTAATAATTCAATTCATCTTCTGAATCAGATTCAACTACAAAACGTCACCGAAAAGCCATCACAAAGAGTTAAACAAACGTCAAATGTCATGCGTTAACACTTTGTTAAATCATTAACCCCTCATTTCATCAAAAGTTAAAAATATACTGGTTAAGAGCCATGGTTACGCTTAGAGATGCATTCGGGCGGGCCGGGACCGGGCTTTGAGGTTTGGATCGACTCGGCCCGAAAATAAAAATTACCGGCCCGACTCGAAGATCGACTCGACAAAAAGATTAGCTAGCCCGGCTCGAAAATTGACTCGAAATCGGGCCGGGCCAAAGCTCGAAATTGGGTGCATCCGGCATTCCTAATGTTGATTTTTATGTTAAGGCAAAATGTTTAACTTTTTTCGTGTCAAACTTATAAAAAACCTCTACATTCTTATAACTTTCAACACTTTCAACATTAGTTAACATAAGTAGTTAAAAAAGAGACCCTTCTAGTGTAAGTTTGTTATAAAAATTACTGACCTACGAGTATTTAACACTTTTTTTACCAAAGAATTTAAACAACTTTTTCACAAATCTTATATAAAAAATAGAATTTTAATTTACATAAGGATTTTTTATCTAACTTTGTTTCTGCTCAAAAATAGGACAAGAAACCATTATGCTAGGAACAAAAATCACTTTTATTTAAGTATACGAGTAATAACAATAATAATAGCATCATCACAATACCTATAATTATTATGCTTTAATGAATAACCTTGAATTCTTGAAGTAAAATAATACATTTTTATTTATTAATATGTGAACTGTGTTGTTATTAAATCATTTTGATCCTTTTTAACTTCACCCATTTTCATTAAAATATTAAGGAAACTGTGCATTTGAATGAACTATAAGATTTTTCGGGCTGGCCCGAAAAGCTCGAATTTTCGGGCCGGGCCAAAAACAAATGCCCGACTCGCCTCGATTTTTGAAAATGATTAGCCCGATTTGGCCCGATAAAAAATATCTTCGGCCCGGCTCGATGATCAACTCGAAATCGAGGCGGGCTTCGGGCCGGGCCGGGCCAAAGCTCGAAATCGAGTGCATCTCTAGTTACGCTTAACCCGTTATCGTACAACACATTTTTTGACTAACCAGCTGTTAATTACTAACCCTTGCCTTAACCTTTGATTGTGCAACTGGCCCTTAGTGTATTTGGAGGACATTTATTTTTACAATTTTCTTTGATTGCAGATCCTAGAGTCATCTTCAGAGTAAACCAAGATCCAGGTGGCGAAGATGTCCCCTCCAAGACCATTTGCTCCTCTTTTTCTTCTCCTATATCTTGTTGTGATAGCTCCCACTATAGGTTACCATGGTTTCTTTAATCATTCCCTTACCAATAATCAAAATGAAGAAAATCAACAACCAACTTCGATAACAAAACCAGATTCAGACGTTAAAGAGAGAAATAAACAAAATTTGACTGAAATAGCAGATTCGCTGAAAAATGGACAGGAATCTGATAGAAATGCTGAAAAAGAAATTGTTGACGGTGTTTTGAAATGGATTTCAGAACACAATTCAGACCATGATACTTTAAATGAAATTAATGATAGAACAATTGATAGTGATATTGTAAATAGTGTGAATGAATTAAAAACAAACGAAAATCGTGAAAATTTGATAGTCGGTGTTGTAAATAATGTAGACTCCAAAACAAATGAATATCATTATACGAATGATAATAAAGAAAGTAATAATAAATCAGTTGATAATCATGATATATTAAAAAGAATTGACAAAAATGAACAAATTATTAAAAATAATTCTAATGTAGTAATAAATAATAATCGTGATAATATCGTTAATGATTCCAGTCAACATATTAATGGTAATAAGAAAACTTCAAATATTACAACTGATAGTATAACAATTGCTCAAAAACGTAATATTAATACTAGCTCAGAGAATGGTCAAATATCTTCATTAAATTTGAAAACAAAAATAGGTGGGTCCATTTTAACGAACGAGTTCAAACAAAATGAATCATTTGATGATGTTGATAACGTTAATATCAAAATTGTTGATACTTATAGAATAATAAATAATTCTATGGATAACATACAGCATTTTGAAAATACATCGGAAAGAGTTATTGATAAATCAAATAAATTTGAAAACCAAATATTGGAAAATTCAGCCGAATCACCTTTGGAATTAAAGAACAACGAAATCGTGGACGAATTTAATTATAAACTGAGCAAAACAGATAACTTTACAAAATCTGTTAAAAAACAAAAAGGTAATTTTAAAAACAACAATTTTAAAAAAGAAGATATTAATCATCTGAATATTCTAAGCGACTCAAAAATTAAAAATATCAAACTGGACAATCTGGAAAAGATTAAACCAAATCTTTTCACAATATTAAACAATTCTGCCAAAAATAAAAATAACAATATAACCCCTAAAGTCAAGAAATCTCACGATTTAAATCAAACTAAGAAAATTACTTTCACTAACGCTGCTGCTGGAATATGGATCAAGAAACCTTTGAAAAAAATTAATCCTCTTGACGTTCTAGCTGAGAACAGTCATCAAACAGAAACAAGTGAATATGGAACAATAATTAATTCCAAACAAGAAATTAACAATCACGAACATATGTTTCGCTCTAATTATCTTCATAACATGAAAGAAACTTTTGATTTTACCAATGAACATGTAAACAAAACATTGATCAAATCATTAAAAGATATTTTTAATGATGAAGGTCATAATAAAATTAATGAAAATTCAAGTTTATATGAAACAAATAAAGAAGATAAAAAAGAGGATAAAAAAACTGGAAACTGTAGTAATACCAATTTTACGAAAAATATGACTAATTGTACAACTAAATATAAAAGTACAGAAGAGTCTTTAGTGCCAAATCATCATTTTAAAATACCTCAACATACCTATCCTGCTTCCCGATTCAGCAAACGCAACAGACTAGTAGGTAGGTAGTAAAATCTAATTTCTTAGACGATTTTGTTATCTATTTTTATTTTATTATTTAGAATATTATGTAACAGACGGTTGTAGTGCATTTCACGTAAGAAAATAAGAAAATGAATTCCACCATAATTTGATTGGTTAACAGATCTACGTTCTTCAAGTTTGTGTTTGTTTTATTTATTTATTATACAAATCAACATTAGTAAAAAAACATTCCCGATATTATTAAAAAATCATCTTGTTCATTAACATCTAACAAATTCATGTAGTCACTGATACAATAATTGCGATTACGTACAGAACACTAATTAAGATAGTTACATGACACCCTGGGCTATGAGACAACGAGCCAACGGATATGGGCAGTTAGAAGTCGCAAGTTGAAGTGAATGGTCGTGTAGAATATTTCCTTTAACTTGCTATTGTCTATTTATGTACGAATACCGTAATTGTTGAATACATTTGAGAATATAAATTGTTATTTTTTGGGGATTAAATGGTGTTGATATTTATTTTGAAAGTGGAGCTTACATTCATTTAACCTAAAATCTGAACTGATAACTGGTGAAACGTCAAATGATAAGCAGTGACAAATCATGTGATAGATACTGATTGGTCAAATTCAGAATTTCAAAATCGAACCATATGCCTCGATTATGGTCATGCATTAAAGCCCTATAGCGCTTTAACACTTTAAAATTTAAGAAATAAAGTTGAAAACAATTATGGACATAACTTTAACTCTTTAGAATTTAAGAGTTAAAGTTTGAAAACAATTATGGTCATGGCTTTACATATTTAGTTACTAAATAAATAAATAAATAAATATATCATCACGGTATATTACCCATTTCTGGGTGTGCCAGTATCTACAACACATGTAGACATCGGTAATGATGACGATATATTTTACCATGTGGGCGCTTACCAGGCGTCACCTCGCGGGCACTCATAGCTGGCGTGGAGAGTGCACCACAGGGGTCACTTTTGGGCCATTTAAAATTGGAAATATTTGGCGTCTGTCGGGAACGAACCCGGTCCGCCCAGGTTCGCGATCAGACACTGGCACGCTGCCACGGGACCCCATAACTAACTACATTTTTTAGTTACTAAATATTTCTATAAATTTTACAGTGACAAAAACCTTGCTATAAAATTTAATTTAATTTTTTTTAATCAAAAATTCAAACAAAATATTTCAATTTTTGTAGTTTTATTGTTAAATGAAGATGAAGGGTAAAAAATACATATTCTTATAATCTTGCAAGTTAGATTACTTTTTTTTCTTATGTAGGAATGAAATGAGAATTGAAGGAAGAATGTAATCGGGAGGTAATGTTGGGTTTATTATTCCCGTTCTAAACACAGTGGGCGGTAGCATGAATGGTGTTTAAGGGATTACTAAGGACGAGATGACTAGCAGTGTTTTAGCGCTGTCAATCGTTTATGGATTATTTTAAAGAAAAATACTTCAAACAAAAGTTACGGACAATTAATTTTATTATTATATATCACTAAAACACTGCTAGTCATTTCCTAGCTAATCACCCTTAACGTGTTAATCACTTGTTCATGCTACCACCCAGTATCACTTTCCATAGCTCTTATATCTCTTCATATTGTTCAGTAGATGTATTGGCATGCTTTACACGTTTTTTTTTTTTATTATTATTATTATTTATTAACTAGAATATTAACGTGAATACGTGATATATTTTATTTACCATGAGCTACGGTGAAAATTTTCCATATTTTGATTTGATAAATATGTTTTATTTTCTATAAAATGATATTTCGAATTTAAGAAATTAAATTTAAATGACCGTACTCAGAATTCTTAAATTATTTAAGAATCTCTTTAAGACAACTCTTTAAGCTTAAATTCTATAATTCTTAAGAGAATCGGGGTATAAACCAGACAGAAAATTGTAAATTTGAAATAAAAATTTCTTAATGTAAATTTATAAATTAAATTCATCATAAATCAGCCCTTATGTGTTAAAATGTAGGATGTAGATGAAAGGTAAATTATAATAGGATAGTACATTTAACACCTACTGAATTTAGGTTGCTTTTGAGGGTTAAAAAATCTGTTGTGGCCAGCACAAGACCTTCCGTCAATTCCATGTATTTTGTACAAATCCCATACCAAAAGGTCCTTGGAACAGATTCTATATAATATCATGTAAAAACACATACTATTTTTTACAAATTCCATACCAAAAGTTCATTTGAAAAGGTTCTATAAATCCAATAAAATTATAACATAAACTACACTAAGTAATGTCCTTCCATCTTTTCTTTGGCCTTTCTCTGCGTGTCACTTGCGAGCAACACTATGACATACCAATTTTAGATCCTATACTTTTTTCCGTATTTGGTTTTGCACTTGCAACTGACATCTGTCAATTAAATTTTTTTGAATAATTATGTCAGCTGTTTCCATGATAAATAACAAAGCTGACTAATTTTTGAAAATTAATTTCTTTATAATGCTTTAAATTTACATCTATTGAATATGAAGGAAAATGAATAATCAAACCATATAGAGAAGAGTATTTTCTTTAATAAATATAATAAGAAAATGTCAAAAAATAATATTTAACTGCATTTTTTTAAGAAAAACTGTTAAAAACTTCAAATAAGGGTACTTCCGGTTGACCAATTATAACCAAAATCTAATCAGCTCTTCATATGGTTGTAAAGAAGAGGAATATGAAAGAATCATAATTTTTAGAATTGTAGTTTTGGAGTTATCGTCGGAGAAAAATTTGTCACACACACACACACGGACACACAGACACACACACAGACACACACACAGACACACACACGGACACACATACACACATACAGACATCATCTTAAAAATAGTACATTCGTATTGTAGGGAACCTAAAACGTGCTTATACATTAAAAACTCACCACCGAATTTTTTGACCAAAAACAATACCTTCCTTTTGACGGAAGGTAAAAAACGGATCTTTTTATTTAAGATTGTTATTCATCATTCTTGCCCCCATATTCACCGTTTCTTCCTTCCAGGTCGCCCCGAGATGGAAAAACGCCCCCGCGCGCGAACCCAAACCGTCGCCGAACGTTTCGTTTCCTTGCTCCCAAAGAGTGCCGCGATTCGTCATCCCGGAGGGCCGAATGACAAACGCGTCGTGTCGTTGCTTGGCCTTTTCGAACTCACCACCAAGGACGGAGACAGGCCTGACGGCCGGAGCGAACTCGCCGCGGCGAGATTAGCTGTCAAGCACATCAACGAGAGAAAGCTGCTTCCTGGGTACACGCTGGACTTGTTGACCAACGATACGCAGGTAGGAGGAATATTGATTGTTTTATACCGTTAGGGTTAGACAGAGTACGTGTATTTCAGTTAGAATATATTCAGAGGTTTATGATTTCAATCGTTGAACTACATAATAACAACAAATTTATATTATTGATTTCTTTCGATTCACGATGTATTTTTTGACTGGTAGTTTTTACTCAAAATTATAGTGACTTTAACTAATTAATTACAATGACTACCATTTTTAAAATACACTAGTATGATTAACATACAAATGAATTTATTTTAGTAAATCAATCCAGATTAATAGAAATACCAGCAGTCAATATTGGCTGACACGACCGTTGATGGCAACGCCACCAAAAACACATGTGTTTGATTTAGTACTCTTAATTGTCACAGGTATTACTTCTGCAGGCATTTTGCAAATATAACACATGTGCGTAAAATTATTATACAAAAATCTGTTGTGGCCAGCACAAGACCTCTCGCCATTTCCATATTAGGCTATATATGTATTGTATTGCACTTCGCTTTCGAACCGTCGTTTTATAACAAAATATTACAGAACTTTACCCAAATATTGTTTTTTATTGTATTTAACATGTCTTCTGCACACATATAATTCTAATTATATCTATTTTATATCATTTTCATGTCAGATATTGTTCCAATTCATTAACCAAATTGGCGGTATTTCTGATGGATATATGCATTTTACCACAATTTTACCTATAATTTCAAATATTTAATTAATGAAACAATAAGAAAAATTAAATATACTTCCCAGAAAAAGCTATCAAAATGTCACTAAAAATATTTGACAATGACATGTGTCATGTTATAAACATTGGAATTTGTCAACTGGTTTCCTTAGTGCCTTGGCCTCTGCGATTAGTTTACTCTATAAATTATAGTGTCTTTATCTCTAAATCTATACAAGATATAATAAAAATTTTAAGCGTATTAGATGGAGAATTTTATGTTCTTCAATATTTAATAAAAAAAACTCCCAAAAATTATATTTAGAAGAATTTTTCTAAGAAACTACTACTTCCGGTTGTTCAATTGTTACCAAAACCTTTTCAGCTCTTCCCAGGAATGTCAGATTGAGGAAACTGCAGTTAAATATTTTTTAAGTCATATAGTTTTTGAGGAATCGTGTCTACAACATCCAGACATACATACACACACACACACACACACACATCCACACACACACACATCATTTTAAAAATGTTATAATCGGATTCTAGGGACCTTACATCGTGCTTATTCAATAAAATCTGGATATGCGAATTTTAGCATGAATCCAATACCTCTCTTAGCGAGAGGTAAAAAAACAACGGGTTGATATTTTGTAAAAGGTATTTTAATAAATTCAACACTGACAAAAAAGTTAAGGTTATATTTAAGCGAAAATGCAGATAACTACTGCCTAGTTTAGATTTCTACACGCAAATCCGACCTCAATATGTTTTACAGAAGGTGCGTTAATAAATTGTACATTAGTAAATATGTGTATACTTATTAATTAGGTGAGAACGTAATAAAGGCACAACGCATAACTGTGTGATTTTTGGGTGAAGTAAGATTTTTTTTTTCGCGATTGCCCAGAAAATGAGCTCTTTCTGATCACTATTTAGACCGGAAAGTCCTTCTTTGCTGAGCTAGCTCGGAAAGTTGTCTATAAGGGATCGGAAAGTACCTTACCGATCCCGGGACCGGTAAAGCTAAATGTTTCCATGGAGATCAGTTGTTTATTTATTTCTTATTTGCTCGCAGTAAAAAAAAAAAACTTTTTTTATTCTTTTTTCAGGATCGCAAAAAAAATATTGTACCCAACATGACCTGAAAGTGTCTATACTGGGCTCACAAGCTTCCAAAGCTCGCCTACGGCTCGCTCTGGAATATGCTTGCTCACCCAGTAAAGTATCACTTTAAGGTCTTGTTACGTAAATTACTATTCTTTCATATATTTATACTGTTTACATACTGGTGCACTAAAATAGGCTTCTGATGAAATTAAGCTTTTCATCTACGAAGATAATACATTAAAAACTTTATTTTATATATTTTATTGATATTTTAATGCGAAATACAAACCCGTTATTGCGCCCGTCAAGGTTTAATTTTATACTAATTAGTGATAACTACAATATTGTCCTCTTCATGACGTACGACCGTACAACAAACAAGTTTTGCTTTTACCTTTATTTAAATTCATTTTTAGCTCTCGCTAAGACAGGTATTGGAATCATGCTAAAAATCACATATCCAGTTTCCTCAATTTGACATTCCTGGGAAAAGCTGGTTAGATTTTGGTAACAGTTGGACAACCGAAAGTAATAGTTTCTTTAAAATAATCTTCTAAATATTATTTTTTGAGAATTTCTGTTATTACTAATATTAAAGAATATAAAAATCTCTATCAGATACATTTGAAATTTTTATTATATCTTCTATGGAGTTAAATATAGAGACATGGAAAACAAGTGAAAAAATTAAAATGTTTGTAATTGACAGATAAATGAGAGTGTCAAAAAGCCAGAGACATTACTGAAGACTTTTTCTCGGAAGTGTGTTTAATATTCATAATTATAGATACATATATTACATATACCCTTCAGAAATATCGCCAATCTCATCAATGAATTGGACGAATCTCGAACATTAGAAGAATAAGAGTGAATAGAATGAATTAAAAAATATAAAAATATATAAAAAAATCCGTTGTGGCCAGCACAAGACCTTCCGTCAATTCGATGTATTTTGTACAAATCCCGTATCAAAAGGTCCTTGGAACAGATTCTATATAATATCTATCATGTAAAATCGAACAAGAACACATACTATTTTTTACAAATTCCATACTAAAAGTTCATTTGAAAAGGTTCTTTCAATCCAATAAAATTATAACATAAACTACACTAAGTAATGTCCTTCCATCTTCTCTTTGGCCTTTCTCTGCATGTCACTTGCGAGTAAAAATATGACATACCAATTTTAGATCCTATATTTGCAACTGACATCTGTCAATTAATTTTTTTGAATAATTATGTCAGCTGTTTCCATGATAAATTGCAAAGCTGACTAATTTTTGAAAATTAATTTCTTTATAATGCTTTAAATTTACATCTATTGAATATGAAGGAAAAGGTATAATTAAACCGTATAGAGAAGAGTATTTTCTTTAATATATATAATAACAAAATGTCAAAAAATAATATTTAACTGCGTTTTTTTAAGAAAAACTGTTAAAAACTTCAAAAAAGGGTACTTCCGGTGGATCGATTATAACCAAAATCTAATCAACTCTTCATATGGATGTACAGAAGAGGAATACGAAAGAATTATAATTTTTAGAATTGTAGTATTGGAGTTATCGTCGGAGAAATATTTGTCACACACGGACACACATACACGCACACACGCACACACACACACGCACACACGCACACACACACACACACATACATACATACAGACATCATCTTAAAAATAGTAAATTTGTATTGTAGGGACCCTAAAACGTGCTTATTCATTAAAAACTCACCACCGAATTTTTTGACCAAAGACAATACTTTCCTTACCTAAAGGTGACGGAAGGTAAAAAGAAAATTTATATCTTTGGAAAGATATAAAAATTCTCCTTTCAATGGCGTCCATATAAAAATTGTAACTTTAGCATTATAATACGTAAATTAAAAAAAATCTCAATTTTAAGAACTTCTAGTTCTAGAAATTGGGCTTAAAAGATTTGAATTACACTTGTTAATATTTGCGTTAATTTTGCATTCGAGGTAAGCTCTGAATAAACTGGAAATGAAAAAAAGCATGTACTATTTTTACTTGAATTGTTTAGTGCTTTCTAGTAATTTTAATAACACAGCAACTTGTCAAACATATCTCATTTACTTTTAATATTTCAATTTGAACCCCTAGGATATAAATAAGGAAGAAACATATTATATTTTCAGTAAGGGATTAAGTTTAAATTAAACTTAGTTTAACATTTTATGAGAAGAAGCAAGCTGCTTTTATATTTATTTAAAATATTTTCTGACAGAAATTCACATTCTTACCCATATAAATGGAATAATCCATTACATTACGTAGAAACGTAGATGGTTGCAGTTTGCAGTAGACACAAACATTTTAGTGGGAAGTTTTCTGTTCGTTCAAGCGAAGCAAATCTGTGGGAAATTATGCACTTGACATTTCGTATTTCTGTTAACTGCTAGCTTATCCATTTGTAAATTTTTATTTCCGTAAAGTAGAAAAGCGATAGCGAAATGCAAGCGAAAAACGTAATAATATCACAAGAACTAAATATTGCTTCTAAAACTCATTCAAGGAGAAAGAAGAAAATGCTATTGAAGTACTTTATGAAAACGGAGCAATATGAAATATGTCTGTGCCTTTGTATGGTGGGAATATTACCTACTTTGAATATTTGACATAAATATGCATAGTTTTGTATTGACTGCATTGATAAGAAGTACTTGAGTTTCTTTTCTGACGAAAGAAAATGCGGAAATTTTTATTATTTTCTAGAAGCACAGGCTCAATTTTACCACGAAAGTAAAGCTTTTTATCCACAACAAATACATACAGAAATCATTTACAGAAAAGTGTATTTACGATTTGATGTAAATAAAATCTGTTGTGGCCAACACAACACCTTTCGCCAGTTCCATATTAGGCTATATAAGTACATATTGGTTGGTAGTATGAACAAGTGATTAAGGTTGATTAGCTAGGAGATGATTAGCAGTGTTTTAGCGCTGTCAGTCGTTTATGGATTATTTTAGACAAAAATACTTCAAATAAAAGTTGCGTACAATTAATTTTTCTATAACTGCTACTGGAAGTATTTTTCCCTAAAATAATCCATAAACGATTGACAGCGCTAAAACACTGCTAGTCATCTCCTAGCTAATCACCCTTAATCACTTGTTCATACTACCATCCATTGTGTTTAATTCTGATACACACACACAAAAATTCTAAGTACATCTGTTACTAATATATTTTTTAATTCATTCTATAAATAAGTTTCCCCCTACTCTTCTAAATGTTCGAGATTTTTTAAATTCATTGACAATATTGACGGTATTTCTGATGCGTATATGTAATATATGTATCTATAATTTTAAATATTTAATTAATAATAAAATAAGAAATATTAAATGAACTTCCCAGAAAAAGCCTTCAGTAACGTATCTGGATTTTTGGCACTGACACTTCTCTGTCAATTACAAACATTTTAACTTTTCAACTGGTTTCCATGGAGTTATTTGGGCTGTGAGATTCATTACCACGGATTATTTTATATATTTATAATTCGCTGTCTCTAAATCTATAGAAGATATAATAAAAATGATCAATGTATCAGATAGAGAATTGTATATTCTTCAATATTTGTAATAACATAAATATCCAAAAAATAATATTTAGAAGATTTTTTTTAAGAAACTACTACTTCCGGTTGTCCAATTTTTACCAAAACCTTTTCAGCTCTTTTCATTAATGTCAGATTAAGGAATACGTATAGTTAAATTATTCCTTAGTCTTATAGAATTTGAGAAACCGTCCTTCCAACATGTAGACACAGACATCTACACACACACACACACACACACACACACACACACACACACACACACACACACACACGCACACACGCACACACACACGCACACACACACACACGGACACATACACACGCACACACACACACGCACACACACACACACGCACACACACACGCACACACACACGCGCACACACACACACACATATCGTCGCGTTCAAGGCAAAACGGCCTAAGCGCCAAAAAATCGTAATTTGCAATTTTGGTACCTTTCGATAGATTGGAGTAACCTCCATCTATTAAACACAGTGGCATAAGTAAGAAAAATTTATTTAAGTAGATATTTCACTTTGAAGTTGCGCAAGCGACAATCACAATTTTATTACGCAGGCTTAAAATGGCATATGCTCCATTTCTACGTAGTTTCTTATGGGTGAATGCAGAGTGAAATGGCCCGAGTTATTGATGTCAAAGTAAGTGTTTTAAAAAATCTGCTTACTTTTAATGCAGTTAAGACATTAAAAATATATTTGTATAAAAGCGCAGACAGTTATTTGTGTCTCCTGGCTTATTATGTAAATGGCGCTTGTGTCGTTTTGCCTTGAACGCGACGATATATATATATACACATATACACACACACACACAAAGACACCATCGTAAAAATTATAAATCAGATTCTAGTGACCTTCAAATGTGCTTGTTCTGGATATGCGATTTTTAGCATGAATCCAATACCTGTCTCTAGAGGTAAAAAAGTGTTTTGATAGACTTCATTATTTGTTAAATGTAGGTCCCTATAATTAACGATGTTAATTGTTACATTGATGCGTACTTAACGAGAGGCCGCCATTGCGCATTAATGTATCAGAAATTAACTTCATTAATTAAATTTATACGTACATTCAATAACCTGCAAATGCGGATCTATTATGTTTGTTATAATCTATAATCATCTCTTGTTAAATAAATATATCAATTTCTTATTATTCATTTGTTGGTGAGTGAATCTGTGGCGTTTTATAGAAAAGATGAAGCCGTCTTTGACATTACCCTAGGATTTTTTTTGTTATGTTAAAAACAAATATTTCACCGATTGTTTAGAATTAATATTAGCTTTGTTCAAAGAACGGTTGGAGTTTGGGACCGAATACGCATGTTCGGTTTCAAACTAGTTGCAAATCAAATGGTTTGAATTTTTCTGTGAACACTGAAATACTGTAAATTTTACTGCAATATTATTTTCAATTTGTTTGAAAGTGTTCAATAAAATCTTCAGTACACTGGAGTGTTATTTTAACATAATTCTTATTTTTGGGGTTTTTTCTAATGGCCATCATTTCAAAAGCGTCATCTTTACTTGAAAAATCATTTAAAGTTAAAGTTAAATTTTGTACTAGACATGCTACTAGTACTAGTCGAATCCGTCATCTATTATTAAGTGAATTTTAATAGGTATCTTATTATTTTGCAATAATATACTCACTTAAAATTTTTATTAAAATATCTTTCAGAACTCTTATTATTAATTGGAATAATACTACCTTTTTTTAGTTTAAGTTGTGTATTTATTATTTAAACCCAACGTTTCGGCACCATAAACTGGTGCCTTCTTCAGGGAATACATTGACATAAATATGTGAAATAACAAAAACAACAAGTAACCAAGGTAACAAGAAATGTTCATAAATGTTACCTTTTTTATGTATACAATTTACTAGACAATATATGCATGCTCGGCAATAACATGGACGGCGAACATGCATCTTCTCAGGAAAAAAATCTACTTTTGGCACTATAAAATGTCTAATAAGAAGAGCTACAGATATATGCCATCCAGATAAATTAAAAGAAGAGATGAGTGAAATTAAAAATATTTTTAAGAAGAATGGATATTCTGTGTCTTCTATTGAAAAAGTCTTAAAGCGAAAAGAACAACAAACAATGATCAAGAAAGGAACGTATTATATGTATCGCTTCCTTATGTTAAAAACGTAACGTAAGATTGGTATAATTCTTCGTAAGAAGAACATGAAGATTTCGTTTTTCACCATATGTTAAACTTCGTTATATTTTGAAACAAGTGAAAGACGTCATCCCTCTTCAATCATCAGGGATTTACAGAATACCATGTGTCTGCGGGAGAGTTCACATCGGCCAGACTGGTAGAACTGTCTCTACAAGATTGAGCGAACATCATCGATCGGATTGAACCAGCCTGAGAAATCGTCCGTTGCAGAACATGCCTTGGAAGAATTCCACCAAATTAAATTTGAAGATACGAAAATAATTGCAAGACCTACTCGACTTAACAACAGATTAATTAGAAAAGCCATTGAGATTTTTAAAACAAGAAATATCAATCTCAATCATTGTGACGGATTAGAACTTAGTCGCGCATGGCTTCCAATATTAAATATGTTGTAATTTGTAATATGTATACAATTTTTTCTAAACTTTTTCTAACATCTGTTAATAAAGAGTACGGCTGCGGTATTTCGCTACCGATACAGTGTCTCTGAGTTATACAGATCACTTCTCTGCCAGTTTTTGGAACGGCTTTCCTCTGGCAAAAGGAGATTTTTTCCTGAGAAGATGCATGTTCGCCGTCCATATATTGTCTAGAAAATTGTATACATAAAAAAGGTAACATTTATGAACATTTCTTGTTACCTTGGTTACTTGTTGTTTTTGTTATTTCACATATTTATGTCAATGTATCCCCTGAAGAAGGCACCAGTTTATGGTGCCGAAACGTTGGGTTTAAACTTAAACTAAAAAAAGGTAGTATTATTCCAATTAATAATAAATATAAATTTATTTTTAATGTATCAAACAGATAATCTAATTTGCTGCAAACGAAAACGAACTGGAATATGTGGAAATATCAAAACTTATGAAAAATATAAATGCGCATGTCCCAATTAAAAATCCAAGTTGGAAATTATTCTGACCGTTGCCAACCAGTCCTCAACTAGTCAGAAAACATCTGCTGCCAACTATTAATCAGATTTTCAAATTTGTGATTCTGTGAACGCTTTTATGTAAATGAGCGTACGTCCGATGGTTACTGACGGTTTCAAACCGTTCTATGAATAAAGCTATTAATTTTATGATTAAGAAATTATAAAGTATATAATTAGAATATATAAAAAAATTATAATAAGGGCTTTGCAAATTTGCAAATCCGCCTCTGCATGAGAGAAATCCTTGTTTACAGCAGCATTTGGATGGCTTTGAGTATAGGCGTGGGAGTTACCGCTGAAATGATTTTGCTAACCGCTTGAATTGAACAAAACCACACGAATGCCAGCGTGATTTCGCTTGATATGCCACCAGCCCCGGACTCACAACATTTGTTACTTTACCCTTTACATTGAATTGATAACTCTACACAATACAACAAACTACAACTATAACAAATAGCAGTGGTCAGAACGGTTACAGAGATATGTTTTGCCCCAAGTTGATAACTTTAGTTAAACACCAACATTGAATGTAATTTCCTGCTCGGCATTCTCCACTGGTTTTTACTAATTCAGATTTTACAGAATGAATTGTAAAACTAGTTTTGTAATAGAGTTGAACTCGATTATTATAAACACGGATATAACAATTAGAGGATGTATCGAAAAGACGTCCAATAATATTGTTCGTAATTTATTTTTTCTACAGTCACTATAGAAAGTAGCCATTTGCTCTCTCTTTTGTCAACGCAAAATGTCACTTTGCCGCTCATGCGCGACAAAGTAGAAAAAACGCTCGCTGTCCAAATTTCTAAGTATACAATGTTGAGAAATGTCACTTGTCTACATTCTTAATGAAAATGTTTAGTTAGGAACTAATGGCACTGTAGTTACACATTTATCACTTTCACAAGTCAATTTGACATATGTTCTGTCGGTATTTAACATAACCTAACAAAATGCCACACTGCTGTGAAAATGAAATAGGGCATTCATTTACAAAAACAAAAGTATAAAATGCTTAGATTAGA
This sequence comes from Ophonus ardosiacus, assembly GCA_943142095.1. NCBI lineage: Eukaryota > Metazoa > Arthropoda > Insecta > Coleoptera > Carabidae > Ophonus > Ophonus ardosiacus. Next base: position 82,193,559 of record OW964823.1, read on the forward strand.
TTGAATAAAAACTCAAGAAGAATGGAAAATAACGATAAAATAAAATTAAATATAAAATAAATTGTGTGAACAGTTATGTTTGGTAATAGGAATGATTGTACACAGATGGCGGTAGGATAGTTGTGAGTCGTACTGACATCTGATCTCTAGTTAACTATTTATTTTGATTACAATAAAGTTATTAGTTATTTCGTTACTTAAATAATTGCGAGAAGTCAGTCAATGCACATACATGTCTATATAATCACAAATTCCTTGAAATATTTGTTAATTTTTTCAGTGTGACAGGCGTGACAACTAACCACACATTTTGCTACAAAAACTCATCAAATCATCACAAATCCTTGCTTCCACGCTCTAATTTTGGTTTTTTTTATGGAATAGATGGCTAATGTAACGATATAATCATTTAAAAGCCTTTTTAAGTTTAAACCGTGTCTTTTGTATTAGCCAATCGTTATTTATTGAGCAGTACTGTAAGTATAAAGTGTACATTTTATTATTTTTTGTTATGGTGGAGGACCCCATTGTGGCGACTGTAGAAAAAATCTTGTGTGTGTTTCGAGCGCAAATGGACAGTGTCGATTTCAAGAGAATGCCGCGCTCCTTCGTCGCGCGGCAACAACCTCTCAATCGACAATGTCGCATTTTGCGCTCTTAATACACAAATAGCTATTCTTTGTTCAAGAAAATAAAGTGTCGGTTTATCTTTGCACAGTGTACCGATCAGTGTTGTAGAAATTTAAATAAAATGTATACAATATAAAATAATTTTTAATTTGGCATGAAAATTACTTTTTCCTTTTTGAATTTTTCTATTACACCAAAATATATCTGCGGTATTTAATTCTTGTATATCAGTTCTTTCGTTGTAGTTGTTACAATCATCTTTGATATGTAACATTTCAAGAAAAATCCGTTCGGAGAAATTTCATAATCTTAAATTTTTATATCAAATATGTATTTTATTGTATTTGAATGTTCAGACGAAGCACATTCTTTTTGTTCGTATGTTTTGGGTTGATCTGCAATGTTCAGTTTGACATCAGATAGATAATGTTGTAAAAGAATCTTTGAATTACATACGTAGGTATTCAAGAGAATAAAATTATAACCACATGTAGCTCTTCTTGCAGTTTGAAAGAAATATTACATTCCCAGTCCGTTTACGATTGTCCTTCTTACTCTTATTCTACGCAAAACTCTTGCGTGTAATCCTAATCCACCGCCAAAGCCAAATCCCTTATAATATATTATGTAGGCCACTGCCACTACACATGAAGATGCCATTTCCTTATGCACGCGTGGCGTATGAGTACACTCGTTTAACTGGGAATTTATTGTAGTATTTCAGGACCTTCAAACGAAATTTGAACGCGTATTTCTTCAATCGGAATTTGCTGTTGTACAGTGCACATGGATTTATTTCAAACGAAACGTTTTGATTCTGAATTTTATTATTCCTTTAAGTGGTGCGATATACGAGGTAATTCTGAATCTTATGTACTTAGCCATAAAATAAAACAATGGGGTATTTTCCTTAATTTTTACCTCGCGTTAAGAGAGTTATTGTGAATAAGCACGTATTAAGGTCACTAAAATCCGATATTAACATTTTTACAATGATGTCTGTCTCTCTCTCGCGTGTGTGTGTATGTCTGTGTGTGTTTGTATCTGGACGGTTTTTCAAATCGGTTTCTCAAATTCTAAAAGATTAAAGACCAATTTAGCTACGTATTCCTTAATCTGACATTAATGGGAAGAGGGGAAAAGGTTTTGGTAACAATGGGGGATTACACCATTTTTTTTATAATTTCATCTGAAAATATTAGGAAAACTAAGACTATTGATGAAAATCCGGTGAAAAAATTCGTATTAATAAGCGAGTTATGGTCTCCCGAATTTTGAAAAGATTGACGACGTCACATTTATGTGTTTTTATATCAAACTGTTTTCATCATGGACCTAAATGTTCTTGAAATATATGCTATTTTAAGTTATATTTACATAAAAATAAATGAATATTACAACACTGTATAAGTCTACATACTTTATAATTACAGGTGTATTTAAATTATTAAATTTAATGCAAAAAATTTATGTTAAAATAAAAACTGTTTGGAAACTGTAGTACAGGAATGTTAGCCCCTCCTTTCGAATTTGAATTTCTTAACTTCCATTGGTAGTAATCCCCACCTCCTAACACGCTATTTGTAATGCATGTATAGGCGGTTTCTCGGTCGCCAATCAAAATATTTTCATATTAGTGTCGAAGCGCTGTAACAAAAAACCCTTTATTTCCGAAATATCTCAATTATACCATTTCATTTTTTTTTTTATTAATATTCGTTATTCAGCATATTCATTCGTATTTTTTTACTATTTTCCTTTAATTCGATTGAGCCCGTAATCCCCCATTGGACAACCGGAAGTAGTAGTTTTTTTTTTAAAAAATCTTCGAAGTATTATTTTTGGAAATTTATATTATTACAAATATTAAAGAATATAAAATTATCTATCTGATACATACCTCGTTATCTTATTTTTAAACGTATGTTTAATGTGTGAATGAAAAAAGAGTAAATAAATAAATATAAATATATCATCACGACATATTACCCATTACTGGGTGTGCCAGTATCTACAACGCATGTAGACATCGGTAATGATGATGATATATTTTACCGTGTGGGCGCTTACTAGGCGTCAACCCACGGGCACTCATAGCTGGTGTGGAGAGAAAAAAGAGTAATGATTTGAAAATGTTTCTTCGGATTTTTAATACAATGAGCCTTGTTTCTCATTTAATAATAATTTATTGTTATTTTCGTAATTAGCTAAATAAAAAGATTGTAGCCAGAAATAGTAAAGAAAAACAACCCCCCACTCCTGTAATATACATATAGCGCATCATACCTATACTCGCCGTCAAATGATTATGGACTGATGTTCAACTTTTATCCCTTTCCGCACCCTGTCCCTGTCCCTTGCCCAGCGGTGTTGCCGCTTGTAATTTGACATGACCAGGAATGAACGCAAATGTCATATAATACATTTAAAACTAATTAAAAATTTTAATACATAGTAAATGAAAAAAATATTATAACAAATAAGTAAGGTAAGACAGTAATACGTAATATAAAATATAAAAATTGTCTCTGTGGAAAATTTATATTTATATTTTTATCAAAGTTTGGTCGCATTTGCGTTAAAATACGATAACCGGTGAAATCCAATTAAAAGGTAAGAATAATTGATTCTTAGGTGAACAGTAGATCTGCCAACACAACATGCTTCTGCAGTCAAATCCAAAGTTATTTAATAAATTTTTTTCAGGATGTAACGCCAACTTTTTGAAAAAATTGTGTACATTGGCAATAATTGTTTTTGCCTGCCCATTTAAATCTTGTTTTCCTAAACGTTTTTTATAAGAACCAAGACTATTTAATTCATGAGTTTCACTCATTTTCTTTTCAAAATTCTAAATATAATGCAATTTATAGGATTGGGAATAAAAAGGGCACGCAAGTACTAATGAAAATGTCAGAATATGAAATGACATTGACAGATTACAGATATTTGTACAGGTTGACACTTAAAATATTTGGCATCAGTGTAGAAATCTCCAGTCCATAATTATTTGACGGCAAGTATAGTCCTAGCCAATAGGAAAACAGATAACGTCATTTATATAAATAAAAGTAGACGAGAGTTTGTTACATATTAAATTGTATGTACTCTGACGTCACATTCTGTTTCTGATTACGTGACTTTTTTCAGACACAAATTTCAATATTTAATTGTAAAATTTCTAATGGATATTTCTTTATGTTTTCAAATTTGAAGCTCTTTAAAGAACAATATCTTTTAAAATTTATTAATTAGAAGTCATATAAAAATTCTTGCCACGACGAATGCAAGCTGTTATAAATAATTATTAAAATAAGTAGGTAATAAATATGTAACATTGTTAATTTTTATGTGTAATTTAAGTTTCTTTCATAAATTGTACATCAGGAGTGATACATTGTTATCGCCAAAAAGTATGTTACCTACAATCAAAAAGAGAAACAAAAAGTTGCATTTTAAAATGAATCTAGTAAATACCCATTATATTATCGCAATTATATTATTACAATTTATGAGTTTGTAGATAAATTTCAGCGCAACATTCTGCGACATCCATTACTTATTCTGTCTGTGCTCAATGTTGGTTGGTATATTCGTTGGTCGGCGTCGGTTATCGGGCACGTCGCCGGGCATATCGCGTCGGGACGCCGACCGTGCTGTGGAATTATTTACGTACTTGTCCTGCCCAATAAATGCCATACACTTTATTTTTCATCTCATTTTTTGCTGCCGGCTCCTGATAAATGCACGAGTAATATGATTCATCAATTATATTTACCCCCTCTGGTAAAAATGAGCCTATTTAAATCAGAGGATTTATTAATGAAGATGGGTTTCATTTAAAAATTTATTTGATTTTTTTATCCATTGATAGATTAAGGTTTATAAGAAATATGAAATTCTTTTTTTTACCTCCCGCTACCCTTGGTAAGGGAGGTATAGGGATCGTGCTAAAAATCACATATCGAGATTTTAGTAAATGACCACGTTTTATGGTCCCTAGAATCCAATTTTAACATTTTCACGATGATGTCTGTATGTGTGTGTGTGTGTGTGTCTGTGTGTGTGTGTGTGTATGTTTATGGATTTTGTCTTTGCTCTAACTCAAATACTGTCATTCAAAAAATTCTGAAACCTTGTATTCCAACCCTATTCTATTATGAATAGAAACCATTAAATTTTGGTGTAAATCGGATAACCGGAAATGACACTTTACCTGAAGCTTATAATGGTTTTTGTTCAAAAAATGCCATTAAATGCCATTTTTTCGCATTTTGTCATTATGAAAATAAAGATTATTGAATTTTCTACAAGAATACATTAATAATTTTTCTATATATTTTACAGATAAATTTAAAAATCATCCCGAAGCCTAAGATAAACACAATTCCTTTGTTACACAGTTCATATTTCAAATGAATGTAACTGACAGTAAATGTCACTGTCAAAAAACTAATCACTTCAAATTAATAAAAGTGACATTTTAAAAAGAAAATAATAAATAAAGCAATAGTTTTATGCAATGGAACAGTTTGCAGCGCTAGTAAATACGTAGGTATGTTTTTAAATTAATAAAAATTAACTAGCGGGAGGTTTTGTGTTGGCCACATCAGGTTTTTTTTCATGACACGCATGATTTTTTACTTCATTGAATCTCGAGTTACTGTTACATGATTTTTCCTCCAAAATTTGTTTTTTCAATAATAAAAAATTTCGCGGAAATATCATGTAACTTCAAATGGTTGTAACTCGAGATCCGATAATGTAAAAAAAAAACATACGAGAAATGGATAGTAAGAGAATTTCATGTTGAACTCAGACTTTTATTGTCCGTTATTCTACGTTCAACCGTGTATGAGTGGTGCATGAAAATATGAGAAATGAACTAAATAATTTATTTCATTTCTCATATTTTTATGCACCACTCCTACACAGTTAGAGATAGAATAACGGACGATGAAAGTCTGAATTCAGCATGAAATTCTCTTTCTTTTTATGTTATGCATGATTTTTTTTACTTCATCAGATCTCGAGTTACAGCCGTTTGAAGTTTTTTGATTTTTCCTCGAAATTTTTTATTATTGAAAAAATTTTGAGGAAAACAAATCAAATTTTTATTATTATTTTGATTGCACTGGTTCGAGAAGCACGTAACAGAATTAAGAATTCTTATTGGCTCTGGACTTGATTCAAAACAATTTTTAGTTGAAAACCATTTTAAGGGACATGGTACAAAACTGTAAGTCTGTTTAAAGTATTTGATGTTCTTTCTACTGGACAAGTTACAAAAAAATACTGAGAAACCGAATTTAACTATATCTATATTTTTTCAAAAAGTGGACTTGTATATTCCAGTAGTCAGCCGACAACTCATACTAACAAAATGTTTAAAATTTATCGACGAAAGTATTATACCATTTTTTATTTTTATTGTATTTTGTGGAGACCTCTTCTTTTTGTCTCATTATTAAATCATCAACATTATTTACATTAACAGCAAAATGAATGGGAATTAAGTATGTAAAGAAAAAAAATATCTCTTTTTTATTTTGGTTCAAATGCCCAATTGCTTTTACATTTACACTCAATGTTTGCAAATGTTGGTATATTTGTATTACTGTGAATGAGATTAAACCGAAAGGGCTATGTAGGAATGACAACGCCAGAGAACGCACATTACTGCGTGCGTTTATATCCTATTTAACATGACATTAATGTTTAAATATAGCACCATTTTATTGCCCCCAAAAGCGCTACATGTCCAGTGAAAAAGATTTGTAAAGATTTAATTAAGCATTTGGTATATTCACTACATGAAAAGACTAAAATCTATATACGAGCGGGTACATAAACTTTTCAGTGAAACATGAAAATTAATTTTACTTTTTATTTGTTTTTTAAAGCTTTACTGATTTATTCATTGGAAAATTAATTTTATACTTTGTTTGTTTGTAATAATAAAAATAATAAATAAAGTAAATATTTAGAGCTCTTTTAGTGAGCGTCAATAAAAAATAAATCAAATATTGTTCTTAAATTGACAAATTAAAATTGAAAATATTTCGGAGTTCAAACAGGCTTTTGTATCAAACGAAAATTAAATACTGAAACAGTGACGTCTTTGCCGGATTTCAGATGAAACATTTCTCATGCTGTTTGTGTAAAATCTTAATTAAAATTTATTTGAATATATTTACCTGACAATCGATAACAAATTAACAAATTAATTTGGTTTATGTCAAAATAATGTATCAAAATTTATAAAAATAAAAAAATAAAATTTCATAAGAAATAATTAAATTGCGAGTGATGAAAACCGAAAATTCCAAGATACAGACAAAGTTAAATAAAACCAAGTGAAGTAGTGTATGCGAAGGACCTGGAGTACGTTCTAAAACGCCGTGGAAAGGTAGAGTGAATGTAATATCATGTGGTATCTTTTCCCGTATTCATTTAGAACGATATAGAGAGTTAAGAGAGTGTACCCCTGTCAAATTTAAAATGGATTTGGAAAATAAAAAAAGTCTACGACAATATCTTTAGCTATTTGTTTATCGAAAGATCTGTTGTCGCAATTTTAATTATTGCCAGCTTTTGTAATAATGGATAGTTCTGATTCAAAAACTGAAGATGTTGATATAGAGAAAGTGAAACGAATAAAAATTAATCGCATTGAAATTGTAAATGGGGTGAAAAGCAAAAAATTTCAATCTTATTTCAGAATTAATCGGAATACATTTGAAAAACTGTTGCCAGTAATAGACAATGCTATTAAAAAAGAAACTACTACTGTATTATTATTATTATAATATTCTTTCATTTTTTATTTTCTCCCAAACATAAAACCCATAGGAATTCAGAATTTCTTTATTTACTAGCATCATCAGGGACACATTATCAGCTGTAAAAGAAAATAATTTGTATTTAAAAGAAACATTGTTTATATAAATATAACCTATCACTTATTCTTTGTTTCTTGAATTAATATGCAATTGCCTTGATTTATTAATGCCCCATCTACACTTTTCAATATTTCATGTGTAAAAGAAACCACAAAAGGACCACAAATGAAACTAATTTCAACATAACACATAACACATGTAGATTTCAATAAACATTGTTACTGCGCATGACGGGTATAAGTTACCGCGCTGACTGAGTGGGGAAAGAAAAGAACACACCGAGTGTACACTACATCGTTCACAAACACGGTGTAATGTTACCCATCTAACTTCACTCTATATTTTAGAACGGCTAGAGTGCACTCTTACCTCATCACTCCGCGTTTTAGAACGTACCCCTTGTATATGCGTTTATACAAAAGTATGTGTCAAGGCGGGTTTACATTGGTGTAGTAACTAAGCTTAGTTACTTGTACTAGTAGCTAACCTGGCTAGCCTGAAGCCGGGTTTACATTGGTATAGTAATTGGGTTAGTTGCTTGTATCAGTAACTTGCAAGACAGTTACTAACTTGGTGTAAACTCTATAGGACAGTACTTGTACCAGTACTTGCACAAGTAATCAGGACAGGTAAGTGGATAGCCTTCCTGGCTATCTACTTACCACTTGCAAAGCACAGTCCTTCCCCCACCAGCGTATTTGACACTAACCTACCGGCTTGTATTTCTACTATACCAATGTAAACAATTGATCACTAGTGTATTTGTAGCTAGTGCCAGTAAATTTCTGTTTTGTACGGAGTTGAAGTGTGTATAGTTGCCGGTGTTTTTGATTAAGAGATTTAAAAAGAAAAAATGAAAGATGGTCTAAATGGAAAACAATTAAGTTTGTGGAACTTTATCGGAATTTCCTGTCCCACACTCTTTTTGAATGACATTTTTCTTTCTCAATCTCTCTAATAAGTTCTTCAATCACAATTTCTTTTAACTTTTTGTTTCTAGTATGACGAAAAATTGTATATACCCTCTCGATGTGATAGCCTTACTAGTACAAGTGGACAATAATACTTTTTTAAGTGTAGACGTCCACTGCCTTGTGTCTGAGACAGTAGGCTAGTCATGTTAGCTACTAGTACAAGTAACTAAGCTTAGTTACTACACCAATGTATACCCGCCTTAATGTCTCGGACACAAGACAATGGATGTCTACACTTAAAAAGTGTTAATGTCAACTTGTATTAGTAAAGTAAATGTAATTGTTGTAGTAACTAAGCTTAGATACTTGTACTAGTAGCTAACCTGGCTAGCCTTCTGTCTCGGACACAAGACAGTGGATGTCTACAAAAATATTAATGTCCATTGTACTAGTAAGACTATCCCATCGAGAGTATGTATACAATTTCTCGTCATACTAGAAACAAAAAGATAAATGAAATATTTGTGCGAATTACACAAATTGTGATTGAAGAACTTATTAGAGAGATTGAGAAAGGAAAATGTCATTCAAAAAGAGTGTGGGTCCAGAAATTCCAATAAAGTTTCCCCTTCAGACTATCTTTCATTGTACTTTTTTTTTTTAAATCTCTTAATCGGAAACTCCGGTAACTATACATACTTCAACTCTGTACAAAACAGAAATTTACTGGCACTAGCTTACAAATACACTAAATAGGTATCTAAAGCCCCATTCAGATAGAGCTTAGTGCAGTTGCAGTGCAGTGTTCATAGTGCATTTGTATTGTAGTGCGAAAGTATCGTTCACATAGAAAATTAATGCAGTTGTATTTGCAATACAGAGTAGACACGCCGATTGAATTTGTTTTTTAACCTATATTCAATATGTCAAATAACAATGTTTCTTGTAACTTATTTAATAGCATGTACAGACATTTTCTTTGTACATACAAGAATGCCATTAAGTTGTTTTGACAATTTATTAGCAATGGTAGGCCCAGCAATGGAAAAGTAATCACATAGACTATATTGACAGTTCGAATTTCTACATTACCTACAGATTCAAATAATATGCCTCTTTTTGATTAGCCGTTGCATTGCAGCGTTGGTAGTGTAGTGCAAAAGTTTGAACCTTGCAAGCTGCACTGCAATACAACTGCACTACCACGATACTCTGAATGTGAAAGCCTGCTTTTATTGTCCCTATACAATCTTTCTGCACTATAACTACGCTACAACTGCACTAAGCTCTATCTGAATGGGGCTTAATACTTTACTCTCTCTCTCTTCGAGCCTGTCGTCCTTGTCTAAAGAGATTACTTTACAACTCAGTAGATGGCACCAATCAAATTCTAAAATCATATGTACCAATTAATAGTATAACGTCCTTGAAAGTGTTCACAGACAGGACTAACTACATTACTAACGATCTGGAGAAATTGTTAACTTCAAGTGGTTCATTAGCATACAATGTATGTATAATTGTATTTAATAGTTTGCAAGTAACCAGCTACATGATTTTGATTGCAGCTCAAATATGAAACCATTGAACTTAAAGGATTATCGTTAAACTCGAATTGACACTATTTTTAGAGAACATATAGGCTTTCTCTATTCTTATTTCGTTGGTCACACATCAAAGAAAATAAAAATACCTCTATTGCATAGTAACAATACCCTTGCTTGTAGATTTTCTGTGCACTATGTTTGTTCTGAGCTGTGAACAGAAGCAGTGAACTGTTACGGACACCCTTATCACGCTAAAGGTGCTCGGCTTGTCCTATGTCTATGCCTCTGGGATAGGGATTCAGCGCTGGATTCCATCCAGCGTCCGATATCCGGGATTCTGAATTGATTCAGGAACGTCTTAGATTATACGCGATTGTGAGCTTGCCACCTGACAACTGCTAGTGTTTGAGGAGGATTGTTAAACGGTATGTTTCTGGTGATACTAATTGAGCAAATTCCAAGGAGGGAGTGAATTTTAATAGTAAACTTAGTTGTAATAATTCAAACTAAAGCGAAAGTTATTTGTCACTAAATTGTGCATTTAAGAGAGTATTGCTTGTATTGTTTGATACCTAACTGTTCAAAGTTCGAATAATGCAGTTTTATGTTTCTAATAAATTATCATCGATTTTAATTGTATTGATCGGAAAAAGAGTCAGCTCAAATAAATATTTCATCACGGTATAAATTGCTGGGTGTGGAAATCTGCTATGTACAGGGTGCAACAAATTCGAGTTCCTTATTCATGTAGGTCTTTATGGGCCTACTTTATGAGACAACTTTAATAGGCACCACAGGAATTTTCGATCGTCTTTTGTTTTTGAGTTACAGGCTAAAACTTGATTTTCGCTTATTTTGAAAATATCTCATAATTCGTTTATTATAAAATGTAAAGTAAAAACGTTTAGATAATTTTTATAATAATAACGTGGTGTAATTAGATTTTTTTTAAACTTAATCATTCTCGAGATATAACACAAACATATTTTTTTTTTTAATAGGGAATATATATTAGAAATATTTTCACCTTTTTACCTTCCGTCACCTTTAGGTAAGGAAGGTATTGTCTTTGGTCAAAAAATTCGGTGGTGAGTTTTTAATGAATAAGCACGTTTTAGGGTCCCTACAATACGAATATACCATTTTTAAGATGATGTCTGTATGTATGTATGTATGTATGTATGTATGTATGTATATATGTGTGTGTGTGTGTGTGTGTGTGTGTGTGTGTGTGTGTGTGTGTGTGTGTGTGTGCGTGCATGACAAATTTTTCTCCGACGATAACTCCAATACTACAATTCTAAAAATTATAATTCTTTCGTATTCCTCTTCTGTACAACCATATGAAGAGTTGATTAGATTTTGGTTATAATTGATCCACCGGAAGTACCCTTATTTGAAGTTTTTAACAGTTTTTCTTAAAAGAACCTTTTCAATTGAACTTTTGGTATTTTAAGAAATGCCAAATTTCATTATTTAATAATAAAAATAAATAATATCAAATTTATCAAAATATGATTTTTAAGCAGAACATAGTTTGTATTCAAACAAATATTTTTTAAAAAATCGTTCTTTAAAGATAAGGATGAAATTAAATATTGAAATTTGAATTTGACATTTCTTAAAGCAGCGTTTTAGTTAAAACCGAGCTCGCGCTACCAGCCGTTATGTTTGTGTTATATCTCGAGAAATACTAAATATTGAAAAAATCTAATTACGCCATGTTATTCTATGTAAAAAACCATCTAAAAATTATCTAAACATGTTCCTTTATCTTTTTTAATAAGCGAGAATCAAGTTTTAGCCTATAGCTCAAAAACAAAAGACGATCGAAAATTCCTGTGGTGCCTATCAAAGTTGTCTCATAAAGACCTATATCAATTTTTTGTACCGTGCATAATAAGAAAGTTTCTCATATAATGAACTCGAATTTGTTGTATACTGATATCGGTAATGATTGATGACAAATCGCGTGGGCGTTTATAACTTAACGAGAACTTATTTCTGGAATGGAGAGTGCACCACGGGGATCAGTATAAAAGCTCATTTGGCATCTGGGCTATTTTGAATATTTCAAACTCTAATTTTACATTTCCGTTTGGAATAATAAACCGCCATAACCTATTTTTAGCTCGTATTGCCGTCTCTTAAATCATATAAGTAGTTATTTTTCCCATTTGCCTGAAACGGATAAAGAGAATGAACTTTAAATATTAAGGCCGCATTCATATGGTTAATCAACCACGTTCGTAACCAAACATAATTAAACCATTCTAGGAGCTTTTCACAGCGACCAGCCAACTACGATGAAATCTTGACTGCAATTTAATTTTATAACTACATGTGGTCAGAATACGTAAACTAACTACTAGTTCAGCTTGATCCCTTGATCTTGATCTAATAGGGGTTTACAGTTTGTACAGAGAGGGACTAGTTAGTAGTTCTTTGTTAGTGCGTGGGCAAATTTTAGGTTATGAATATATTCTCATTCATAATATAATTCGCCAATAACGACATAGATTACACTATTCCTGGAATACGCGTTTTGAGGTCAGCACGTGTAAATACAAATGTCGTTTATAATCACACAAAGCATGTTGGTCTTGATTACGTAATTCATAGCAACGTGCTTTACATGTGTTATTCAGTTACTACAATGTAACGTACATATGTAACAAAAGTTTTGAGTTTTGAGAAATAGTTAGACTTCTTCATCAAAAAGAAAGAACTTTTTTATTGAAAATAAAGATATCTCCTAAAGGTTTTTTCAAATGTCTATTTCAACTATATTTTCAAAATAGTGGCACATCCGGTTAATCTGGAAATAGTATTTAACTTTCTTATTTTAAATAAAACTCTATCTGCCCGATTCACAAAAAAGTTTAAGCTAATCCTCATTTTTGGATTAGTGAATTCTATTCTATTCCGGTATTTAAAATTTAATCTTCATAATATTATCAAAAAATCTGTTGTGCACAAGACCTCTCGCCATTTCCATATTAGGCAATCTAAGTCATCGACCTTTAAACTAATAGACCAAGTGTCTCCTATTCCTTTATAGTTAGAATATTGATCCAACATAGAAGGATAAGAATATATATTTTGTCTTTCAACAGTACGGAAGTTCTCAGTTAAAGTATACTGCGCATGCGTTCGTACTCATTGTACATCTTTTTCAGTCATATGTAAACCTCTATACATCGCTCTCTATCACTAAATAATTGTCAAAATTTACATTTGACGTTTCGTAACTGTTTGTGTATTATTTGCTTCTTTGGAGAACATTTACAATTATTTCTGTCAATATATACGTGTATGTGTTGTGAGGTGTGTATGTGACAAAATAATGGGGAAACGGTGTATTTCGTGCAGTCAACAGTACGTACGCGGTCCAGCTGTGTCATTTTATATGTAAGTTCTTATTAATTATTACTTGTCCCCTATAATATAATATTTATGTAATATATTGTATTAAAAATATATAATGAATCTAATTATGCACAAAATTAAATCTATACTCTTAGCGATTATGCACCAAGTACAACAAGTTAGGGACAAATCAAATTTTTTATTTTGCTGCGTTTTCTTAACTTCCGTAATATTGAAGGATAGAGATACTATGTCTGCACCGTTATGGCGGGACAGACGATTTTGCTTGTACGCTGCGTCTATTAGTTTAAAGGTCGATGATCTAAGTATTGTATTGCATTTTGCTATCGAACCATCGTTTTATAACAAAATATTACAGAACTTTACCCAAATGTTGTCTTTTATTGTATTTAACATGTCTTTTGCACACATATAATTCTAATTATATCTATTTTTCATTGTATGAGGAAGTTTCTAAATGTCACAGATTCTTCCAATTCATTAACCAGATTGGCGGTATTTCTGATGGATACATGCATATTACCTATAATTTCAAATATTTAATTAATAAAACAATAAGAAAGATTAAATGTACTCCCCAGAAAAATCTATCAAAATGTCACTAAAACTGTTTATCAGGACTCCTGTTTATTTTTGACACTGAAATCTGTCATTTACAAATTATGTTATAAACATTTGAATTTGTCAACTGGTTTCCTTAGTGTAGTTTCGCCTACTCGACTTGTTATATCCCGATATTCTATATATTATAGCGTCTTTATCTCTAAATTTATAGAAGATATAATAAAAAATTTAAATGTAACGGGTGCAGAATTTTGTTCTTCATAATTAGTAAAATTTTCAAAAATTAATATTTGAAAGAATTACTTTTAAAAACTACTACTTCCGGTTGTTCAATTGTTACCAAAACCTTTTCAGCTCTTCCCAGGAATGTCAGATTGAGGAATTCATAGTTAAACAGGTCTTATGTCTTATAGTTTTTGAGGAATCGTCCGTCCAACATCCAGCCATACACACACACACATACACACACACACACACAGACATCATTTTAGAAATGTTATAATCGGATTCTAGGGACCTTAAATCGTGCTTATTCAATAAAATCTGGATATGCTGATTTTAGCATGAATCCAATACCTCTCTTAGCGAGAGGTAAAAAGGTAGATACTAGGAATAGATTAGACTATACGAAATAAACTGTTAAATTAGAGTAGAATTCGCTAATCCAAAAATGAGGATTAGCTTAAACTTTTTTGTGAATCAGGCTGTATGTTAATTTAAAGATTGTAATATAAACAATTTTATTATGCAAACGACTGTAACTTATCCAATACAAAATGTCTTTGAGTTTAGGAGGGATATTGCATCTTAATTTACATTTAGTCTAAGTCTAAGAGGTTGAACTCTCGATGGAGATGCAACTAATTGGACTTAATGAAATTTAGTCTTATGGGTATTTGCTTGCTAATTTAGAACGCCATTCACTAGAACCCTAAGAGTTTGTTTTGCCAAGTTGTAAGTTGTAAACAAAGAGGTCTCTCTTTAAGGCACAAAAACTGTGAATCTAATTAACTATTTAATATACTAACATAGAGTTGGCGACAGAGATGCTTTTTCGTTCTAGGTCTGTAAAAAAACCTGGGGCATATGTTCCAAAAATTTTGCAACTTTTTAATTTGTACTTTTCATTTTTCATTTACAAATATTGTACCATCATTGATCTATAATTTATTTTTTCTACAGTCTATATACAAAGTAGGCACAATATGAACTTTTCTTATTACTTTAATTGTAATTATTCTTACCGTCATTACCAATATGTAAGACTGCTATTTTTAAATATATTTCGTTAAATATAAACTGTTTATATTTCAATTTGTAGATTTTCAAATTAAATTTGACAGCTGTTGGCTATTTTTAGTAACTTTATTTTTAGGTTATCTAGTGTATTTATAGTGCAACTTGGGGCGATATGACAGGTTTCTATTTTACAAGTTACTTCTTATTCGCTTATTTTATATTGTTGCTATGGATATTTATTTATTTCATTTCTACCTTGTGAATCAAGTCACAATTATTGATGCCATTTTTTTGCCGTTTGAAGACAAAATAACTTTTTCTTATAAAGAAAAATGATACGGATATCGACTTGTCTTCAATTCATTATGTATTAGTAGTACTCGTACACATGGCAATTAAATGTTGAAGTATTATTGACATATGAAACGCACTATTAAATGGACATCAAAGATTTTATCTTTGCTGTGAATAATATTTAAAATTTATACATATTTATATTACTGCTGTTTAATATGTAAATATTGACAATGTCAACAAAGTTAACATATCCGTAATTTGATGCAAAATAAATTGGAAGCAAATAACAGTACTAACATGGTTATTTACATAATTTTAATAAATACATACATGATGAAAAATAATAATATTCATTCATATCAGAGTTTAAAACAAATGGGGTATTCCACCATTGCAAAAAAAGAAGAAAACTTCAGTAATTAAAGAGTAGTATACGTTAAATTGAGGGTTTTGGTAAAAAGAAAATGATGAAACATTACTTTGTTGTAATAAAAATGCTTTCTTGTAAATTTTGTAAGGTTTAGAAAGCCAAAATGGAATTATTGGGATGGAAAGTAAAACGTACCTTTAATTGGATAACTGGCTTTATTGTATGTTGAATTCTTTATTTAAATTGCGACGTTTCGATCAAGATCCTGGCCATTATCAAACATATGTATAATAGCATAAAAATATAAAAAATAGAGTTTGGTTACATTTTTTATCGTCAAAATTTGGGAACATTTTTTAAAACTTGAAGTGTGTAACTACTTCCAGATTCAACAGTTCAATTGCAACAATTGAATTGCAACTGTTTAATCTTGAAGTGGTTACACACTTCAAATTTTAAAAAATGTACCCAAATTCAATTTTTTAAATATTTTTTAAGTTTTCTCTCAGTACCAATTTTTTAAAATGTAAGTGGATTTTGTCTGTTACAAAGAAAATGTTTTCACAATGTCACTAAAACTAAAACTGTTGATTTTTGACACTGACATCTGCCATTTACAAACTATGTTATAAACATTTGAATTTGTCAACTGGTTTCCTTGGTGCCTTAGCCTCTGCGATTAGATTATTCTGTATAATACAGTGCCTTTATCTCTCAATCTATACAAGATATAATAAAATTTTTAAATGTATCAGATGTAGAATTTTATGTTCTTCAATAATAGTAATAACAGAAATAAAAAATAATATTTAGAAGATGTTTTTATAGAAACTACTACTTCCGGTTGTCCAATTATTACCAAAATCTAATCAGCTCTTCACAGGAATGTCAGATTGAGGAAACTGCAGTTAAATATTTTTTAAGTCTTATAGTAATTGAGAAACCGTGGTTCCAACATCCACACACACATACACACACACATACACACACACATACACACACACATACACACACACACGGACATCATCTTAAAAATGTTATAATCGGATTATAGGGACCTAAAAACGTGCTTATTCACTAAAATCTGGATATGCGAATTTTGGCATGATTCCAATACCTCTCTTAGCGAGAGGTAAAAAACGCAAAAATCAATAATTCCGCCGTGACTTCTTAAATATTCTCTCACGGAGTGAGTAATTCTGTACATTAGTTATTTCAAATAACCATAGTAACAAGTATATTATGAGTCAGTGTTGGATAAAATATTTTCTCTCATGTTCATGTAATTTTCCAACATGCATGGCAAACGCTTAGTTAACGGATTGCACTAAAAGGTTTTAATTAAACATTTACCTTACTTATATAAATAACGTAACAGATAACTAGATTTTCATGTTTAACGTATTTAACATTAAATTCCATAAACTATTAATAATATTGGAATAATGGAAATATTCAAAGGTTTGTCCCATTTTAAAGTCGGGCGATCCATCTAATGTGAATAATTACAGACCTATTTCGTTACTATGTAATTTTTCAAAACTTTTTGAAATAATTTTGCACAGTTAAATATTACCGCAAGTTAAACATTTCTTATCTGAATATCAACATGGTTTCTATCCACAGCGCTCAACACTAACGAATCTTTGTAATTTTTCTCAATTCATATCTGAAGCTTTAGATTCGAATTGTCAGATAGACGTGATATTTACTGATCTTTCCAAAGCGTTCGATAAAATCGACCACAGCCTATTATTAGCTTATTATTAACTTCAAAATTTTGGTTTCGATAATAGATCTATAAATCTTTTTAATTCATATTTAACCAATCGTTTACAGTATGTTTCATACAATGGTTTTCAGTCTAGTACTTATTTTGCTACCTCAGGTGTACCGCAGGGTTCAAATCTAGAACCATTGTTATTCCTTCTCTTTATAAATGATATCACTGATAAACTTAATTGTACTTCTTTACGCTGATGATGTGAAGATATTTAAGGAAAGTAACAGTGTCCTAGATTGCTCTATTTTGCAACGTAATATTGAGTATATTGTCGAGTGGTGCAATTGTAACATATTGTACCTCAATATAAATAAATGCAAAGTAATGTCATTTACACGTAAAATGCAATCTATCACTTTTTATTACGTGATAGAATCACAAACACTTGCTCGTACAACTTCATTCATTGGTCATTTTGTCACTGTAACTACTGCAGCCAGTAAAATATTAGGCTTCCTGATTCGTAACACTAAACATTTTACTAATGTAAATACATTATTTTGTCTTTACTATGCCCTAGTTAGATCGAAGATTGAGTATGCTATCCTTATTTGGTACCCACATTACCAATGTCACAGGCTACTATTAGAATCTGTACAACGGAAGTTTTTGAAGTATCTTTGGTTTAAAACCACCTCAATTTATTCGCCTCAAGGAACTGAGTACATTACTTTATTAAATAATTTTAATTGTATCTCAATTAAGGATAGACATGCAATGATCTGTATAAAATTTCTTAAAAATGTTATAAATAACAAAATTGACAGCCCGCAATTGTTAATGAAACTTAGTTTTCGAGTGCCCCGCACATCTTCTCGTACGGGCAACACATTTTATTTACCTTTATGTAAATCCAATATTTTAATGAAATCTCCCTTATATGTTATGTGTGATTTATATAATCAAATGATTTGCGAT